>WBMW01003491.1:179472-235560 GCA_013396635.1 Penelope pileata
TTTTTTTTTTTTTTTTTAAAGAGGAGAACCAGAATGAATATTTAATCGCAATAGCGGAAAGGTTAACATTTTCTGCATGACTAAAAATTATCTACCAACAAATCCATGTTAAATGGACTCAGTTTGTAAATTAAAGCGGGTTTCCTTAGTGAAATATGTTACAAAACTCTCTTCTGACAAATGCCATTTGGAAAAACAAACAAGAAAAAAACAGCAGGTCAACTCTGAAGATTGCTGCAACAGTCAGCCCCACACAGATATCCACCACAGCTAGAGCGTTATCCAATAGACTCCATGATAAGCAGAGAGACCAGCTGTTACTTCTTAGGCAATTAAAGAAGAAATCTTTAAAGAAATCTTTAGAAGCATGTTTGGTGATTTTTTTTTTTAACTATTCTTGTCCCATGAAGCAACTGCATCTTTTTGGTGGCATGACAATCTTGTACACTAAGTTGTAATCCGTTTTTCGGCATCATGACTGGCAACAGATTTCAGGCACACACTACTATCATCAGACTTGGACATGCATGTCTTTTCACTCCTTGCTTTCCAAAGTAATCATGTGAAAACAGCAGTGTTAGCAGGCTTTTTAATTATTCTTTTAACCCTTGCAAGGAATCCAATTTAGGACCTGAGATTTGTGCAAGTTCTTGACAGCCAAGGAAATATGAGAAAAATTAGCCCAATCTTTTTCATTAAGATGAGAAATGCTGCCTCTGGTTATCTGAGCAAGGAACAGCTTTGCTGTCTAAAGCACAGTAATTTCTAACTTTTGAAGTTTTCTTTTCCAGATGTAAATGAGTTACAAAAAATGCTTTTCAAAATCTGCCCTCAATTTACAAAGAAGGAAACAGGAGATCCTTGGAGAAGCAGTGCTACTGCCACCCTGGCCCAAAGATGTGAAGTAGTGTTTCTGTGGAGAATAATCTGCTCTACCTCAGTAAGACTCATGAGCTTGTGTCCTGTCATTGAAGAGAGATGAACAGCTTATCACTTCCCTTACTGAAAAAGGAACTCAAAATTAAACATGGTACAAACATGATGGGACCTGCTTCTCTGAACTAAGATGTTCTACATTACTGGTCCTGTGAGCCTTGGAGGAGAATGAATTTGCTAAAGCAAGTGAGAATTGGTGACCCAAGGAAGATTAAAAGGAAAGATATTCAATACTAAGGGGACTGAACACAGGATAAGTAGACCACAACACAAGACATCAGGAAGGCTGGAGAGTCAAAAACTGAACATTCAAGAAGAGGTCAACAATGGGAGGATATGTCAAATTGTTATCTAAATGTCATTCTAACAGCAACACAAAGAACAACTTCAAAAAGCATCAGATTTCCCTTGAAACTTTGCAAAAACTTGAGAACATGAGAAAAAGGCATCTTTCTAAGCAAGCCTGTGGAGCTACAAAGTGTGGGCTGAGTAAGAATGGAATCAGGTAATTAAAAAAAAAATGAAGAAGATTTGCTATTGATTCTTTCTTATTTAAATATAGAATCTATGGATTAGGTTTTCTGCTGTCACAAGAAAACTTTGAAAGATAAAATGAACATTTTGAGAGCTTGTATGAACAAGAACCACCAGAGAAACAATCACTGCATTTGATATGTATGTGTCTTGCCTTAAAATCCGACTTCTTGTAACAGAAAAAATAAGACTTCTCTGGATTGTTTCCTTTTATAACAGAATACAAGAATAGCTCTACTCAGTCAAACCAAAAGGTACATACAGTGCAGTATCCTACTTCCAACTCTGACCAACATGAAATGCCTAAAGACGACTGTAAGAGCATGGCAAGCACAGTGATATTTCCACAGAAATCTCTCCTGGCCACAAGCATTTTGTGGCTCAGGAACCACAGAGGTGGTGACTGTATGTAACAGTTCTCTGTGACTTTTTCTACTACCCAGCTCAGTAATCTGAAGTTTGTAAAAATTTAGTATCTATGGTGTCCCTTGGTGCTTAAAAGTATCATATAAAGAGCCATTTCTTTTTTTTCCTTTTTTAACAAGTTTGCTCTTATGTTCTGCTAGCCTCATTTGTTTTAAAATTAGAAAGTAATCAGAGAACTTATAACACATCAAATCTTGCAATAAAGAGCTGGAGACTTTCACATATTAAAACATCTTGCAAACAGAAAGCTCAGACGACATTTTGGGAGAAGGAACTGAGGTTTCTTTCCCTGATTCTGCTCATTTAATATTCCCAAACTACGGGATAACAATTTCTATTTTCTGGATTCAATATTTTCAAGTTAATATACTATAACCAAAACTTCCAATATAAGTTTTGTCAAACATCTTATATTACACTATAATGTTCTGAGAGATGATTTTACAACACAGTTTAACCAGATGAAGATTGTCTGCTCTCCTTTTTTTTAAATCACTGTAAAAATGAGATTGTCTGCAGACCAAGATGTTCGATAGATAGAGTGCACTTCACATCTCTCAGTCCTTAAATAAAACGAGTGCACCTCACTTAACCTGGTCCTCAAGCAAAATGAATAGCTTAAACTTTGAAGTAAACAACTTTTTTCAACAGCAATGCACTCAAACATCAGTATACAGCTATTTAAATTCTACTGTCAGTAAAATTCTGCCCTTGTGAGAGGAAAAGAAGCAGAAAAAGCAAATAAATTGCATCGGAACTGCAGAGCAGCTTCATAACATTGATGAGTTCTCGAATATTATTTCAGCACACAAAAAGTTCAGTTTCCATGATCAGCATCTATTTAGACAACAGCCCTTTGCTGATGGCAGCGTACAAGCAGGATGGCAGCCTCCAGCATCCCTAATCAGCTCATGCAAGTATCTGCAAAAGATAGAACTATTATTATAATCACCAGCGTTTATTAAATTTTTCTTTCATTTGCACCCTTTTGTGCACTTGCACATCAACAAAATATCACAGCATACCCAAATGTAGCATGATTACAGATATGTTTAGGTTTTTTTGTTTATTTTTTTGGTGTGCAAACTATTAAAATAGTTGGTCATTTGTCTCTTCCTCAGATTAATTAAAGCAATCTGCTCTTGATGGCTTTAGCATACTAGCCGAACTTTCCTTCAAAACGAGCTTTAAAAACGCTCAGCTGTGACAAAGTGGAGAGTGGTTTTAGGAATGGGGATGTGGTTCTACAAGAAGTCTGAAGTCATCAGGCACCGCAAACCATATGCAGTGTAATTTATAGTTGTTACTCACGTGGGCAGTATATACTCCTTACCTCATGAACCAATGTCTAAGTAGATTCACAGTGGCTGTTTATCCTTCGATCATGCCGGAAATACCAGTAACAACTAAAAGTGTATCTAAAGTTTGTGGTTAGCATCCAGTGTTTTGAATCAACCACTTCTGGTGAAGGAGCGATGGTTTTGGGAGTCCCTGTTCTTTCAATATTATTTCTTGTAGATCACCTTCAGTTTTAGCTTGCATATACAACAAGGAAGTAGCATGGAAACGTGCCAAGCAGCTATATTATGTCCTAATGAAACACAGCAGTAACTGCAAGAACTTAAGAAGTCTGATGGTATCAGTTCAAATACAATCTTTCGCAATATCTTACTAACATCTTACCTCACCAACATCTTAATGCGTGGTGGGAAGGAACAAAATCTGCTGCTGCTAGCTCAACGACCTGAAAGTGTCTTGAATAGAATTTAGAATATATCGGTTGAGAGAAGACAAGCAGGCCACCCAGAAAGACCAAATGTCGCGACTGGCCTCCAGAATATTCCTCCTCTTCTGCAGTGCAAGGAAATAATTGGATCAGAGTTTGGCTTTAACATCTGCTGCTGGTTGAGATCTCCGACGGGCTTTCCCAGCTTCAATCTGAGATACATTTTGAACATTATTAATTCTCATGACCTGGTGTCAAAGTCTGATAAAGAAAGTGATCTGGTTGCCTTATCTTCCAGTATTTAATAACAGCTCTAGGTAGAAACAGCTGGAAACAATATCACATTAGCTACAATAAATTTTCAGAAGACTTTGTTGAAAATATCTCAGATCTTGTAGAGCCAATTCTGAAAACAGCCAGATAAGTTAACGGTGAGTAGAGGAACAGCCACACAAGCAAACTGCTCAAGAGGATCACCTCATCAGGTTACAAAAGACATAATCAGAAGTAGATGGACATCTTACAAAGTCATAAGAAAATCTAGATATAATTTTGTCCTAAATTCAGAATCCAAATTTTCCCAATTAAAATGAAGTCAGATTATGTCACATTTATTCAGTAATCATTAAGCTGTAAATGGGCTCTGTAATACCTCTTCATGTGCAGCTTCTGTTGATTTCAGTAGAAGCTTAGCATGCAGAAACTTGGAACAAACTGTGAGTCTACTCTGGTACCATGCACAAATCGTATTATGTAAGAGTACTGCTGTTTTTTTTTTTCCTCTAGCTTAATTGAGAGCATTTAACCACTAATTTAAAAAATTGAGTATCTACACCATCATTAGTTATTGCAGCATGTAATGAAATACCTATAAATGAAAGTAAAAAAGGAAGAGTTGGAAGTGAGGCTGTATTTATAATTAACATAGTCAAAAAAGTTCAATTTCAGTACCCCAGCCATTCTATGAGGCAAATTACTGCTGCATGCATATCTAGGAAATTCCACTAGTAGTGTGTGAGCTGTCAGAGAGATTACATGGTGGATGAATGCTTCCAGAAACTTTCTGTTTTCATGATGGACAAAAAAAAAATCCTTATTTTCAGCTATGGAGATACTAGCAAAACATTTCAAACAATCTTGAGAAGTGCATTTTAGGGAACAGAAATTGATTCAGTCTACAGTGAAAATAAGTCTGCTCTCCTTTTTTTGTTGACCACTAAATAGTAAATTTTCATTAAATTGAACTGCATGTATTTTTCACTTTTCTCCTAAGTTTCTTCTATATGACTTTTCACAGCAATTCAGAATATCAATGTAAAACAACAGACTGAACGCAATTATAGTATGCTCCACAGCTGATTATATTCATAACAGCCTTTAAAACACCAACTTTCATACATATATATATACCCTTTCACTTAGACTATTGAATGTAACAACTGTTGACTGAAATTGACCATAAAGCGATAGAGTAAGGAAAAAAGGATTACTAACACCACCGTTTCTGTGAACACCTTTGCTTCCAGACTCGACTCTGTCTTGAAACGTATTGAACCCACCTAGTATACCTCAAGAAGCACAGTGGAGAGGGAGGGGGCAGTTTCAGTGACAGAGAACATCTCTTGCACACGGATGTTGGTTCTGCCTTTCTATTATTAAGTTATAGCACTGAGTTTTATACATGGCTGAGATTCTTCCGTACCATCTGCCATCTCCAGCTTGGTGGTACTTGGTGGTACCAGTACAAATACCCAAAGAAAATTCTGTCAGTTGTGATACGTGAAGAAAATATTATTTATTTCAGGCTGACTAGAATACGTCACAGACACATTTTTTCTTGAATTGCATACAACTTAAAGACTTAGTTGGTTTACTTCCTAGTTCTCATCATTAAAGTGAGGACACCTGCAAAGAAGCACTTTTCTGTAAATTGTTACATGAAAGCCATGTGAATCTGAGGAAGAAAACTTGAGTCAGATAATTCCTAACAAGAGCAGTATAGCTTTCTCTGTTCCTAAAAAGTCATGTATAGCCTGCACTACAGCTGCATTCAGAGTAACTACCAGTGATACTGTTTACCATCGAAGGGCACCCAAAATTCAGAGTCAAGACTGATGCTACTTCCTCCAAATACTTCAGGGAGTATTTTGTTGGTGTTTTTTGTTGCCCCTCTCTCCCCCATCTGCAAACTGTTTTGATGACTCCCATAGTTTCCAGACAAGCAAACTGATGCTGAGTGGAAGATAGAGCAACTCATTCATAGCATTTCCCATCTGCTTAGAATTAGCATATTTGTATGGTGGGGGGGAGACAACAAAGAAAACCTTACACCTTTCTCCAACAAGTTCCCTGACGGAAAGATCAGTACCTGTAACAGTTTGCAGAACAGCATGAGATTTCCACTGTGGTATGAACCAAACTCCTCAGAAAGACACAGGCACACACACACGCTTATCAGCTCGCAAATCAGATGACTGAATGGAATAAGTGCCCGTAAGCATCATGAATAAGACAATGTTATTCATTGTTCTTCACATTATAAGAAAGGCACATCTAGGAATATGACCAGGCAGCAGGTTCAAAAGAAACACGGGAAAACTGTTTTGTTTCCACTGCTGAACTGATACTACAGAAAGATAGGCTATGCTTCCTCTGTTCCTCATTTCTCTACTGGTCATTGTCAAGAGCAGTACTGGGATGGACGTGACCCTATTCCTTCTCTCACTGTTCCCAACTTCTATTTTAATACTCAGGAACACTCTTTTTTGTCTCTGCTTCTGAATGGAAAGTTAGAACTGAAATCCTTCCAAAGATCATAATAAACCACAGATCATTCTCCCCACCTCGAGATTTAAGCATGCAAACCTGCATTTTGCTTTTAGTTACCTAAAATACATATTAGCCATATGTTTTCAGTTAATAAAAATCAATAGCTAGAATTAGAGTTATGAGCAAGAAATTATTTGAGCTTTTGACTGCTTCTTTTCTTTCCAATAATCACGGCTGGAAAAGTGCCGTGCTATCCCTGTCTCTGCATACACCGGTTGCTGATGTGTTACTGATGCCCAGAAGGCACTAGAAATGTATCTCCATTTGAAGAACAGCCTGGTTGCCACACACACAGTTGTATTCTCAGAATAGCAAAAAGCTTTAACAGGTGCAGGCAGGCAGGGAATTGCATGTATATGCAGGCATGTGGTGAAGCATCCAGCAAGAGCCCAGCTCAAAGTCATCAGGCATTTTCCTACAATTTGAAACTCTAAATAATTAATTCTCATGTTTACATCTACATTTAAAAAAAGCAAAACCAAACCAAAACACTAGGTCAAGCTCCCTACTGATTCATCTCTTAAAGAAGGTGCTGGAATAATTTGTCCTGGCAAGCAATACAATCAGCTGAATTCATTCTAGTCTCAATTTATTTCTAATTCACGTAAAATGATTAAAACAAGCAGGAAGAAAAATGAAAAAGGTAAACTGGGATAAATACTCCTTACCCTGTGAGCAAGGGCAAAGGTAAAATTTTAACTTAAGTTACAAAAAACTTCTCGTATTATGAAATGTGCAATGAAATATACAAGTTCTGCATTAAGTTGAATTCCCTTGGACTAAGTATAAAAATAATATATTGATTTTCGAAATTCATTCTATGACAGTGTTTAATTTTAAGGTATATCTGGTCTACTCCAAGAGCAGCTAATCAAGAGGGATTGATTTCTGACAGCTGTTATTGTTTGAAAAGTTAATATCTCGGAATTTCTTTGTATTGATTTGAAAGGGCATCTGTTTCTAGAATGTGTAAAGCTTTGATAAAGCAGAGATCATTTATCTGCTTTCATTTTGTACAATAAAGCTGCTCTTAATATTCTTATCTTCTAGTATTGAATGTTAAATAGAGTGACTTTATCATACCATCAGTTTTTAAGAAAAATCATTGAAGTCAGGTGGGCTTTCTGCTCCAGAACAGGGGAATTATATGATCCAGTATCATCACCATCTTTGTTGCAGTGAGAAAGTATATAATTATAAATCGTTAGTTTTCTTTTAAAGATGAAGAAGTAAAGGCTTCTAATTTATAAGTAGTTTGCTCTTTAATATAGGTGAGAAATTATAAGTTTAGCTATAGTTAACAACGTAGATTTCATTCTATTATGGATGCAGTAAAACCAGCCTTGTCTGATGACCTACTTGGAAATTCATGCTGAAGATCTCTTCCAGCCTCTCTCCCACCCACCACACATCACTCTTATTTATCCATTTATTCTGGCAGATTCCAAACAGGCACTACACACACAAGGAAACATTTTTTGTAAGCCCTCTGTTTCTCCAGGCAAAGACAAAACAGAACTGCCTTCTGTAAAGAAGACATCATCTGCCAAAATGGAAGGTGGAACTTAGTTTTTTACCGAGAGGTAGAGGGGAGGTATTCTGATAAAATTTGGCAAAAACAAAAAAAAACACAACACATTTGTTCTGGGACTGAGGTCCAGAATAGAGTTCTGAGAAGCAGCAAACTAAGACTAGCTGAGCAATGCATAGGTAGGAAAAGTTAAACAAAATGAAAAAATGTAGCTCTCGAAAGTCAAAGCCTTTATTCCATACTGGGAACGTATTTTATGTGACAATACATACTCTTTTCCTAAATACATGTACAAAGAAACCTATGTGAACATGAATGTAATGTTTTCTACATGGTAAAACAAAGAAAACCACAGCGCTCTGATGACAAGAGGTGGAAACTGAAAGGCAGAACACACATGCCGAAGATACAAACTGAGGGAATGTTCTCATTCTGAAAGTTCCTGCGGCAAGGTCTCTTAAATTATACTCCTAGATCTATGGCTGCCTTATTTCATAGCCTTGGAAAATATACACCTCTTCTTTACACCTTAGTTTTCTCAGTTATGATTTCCAGATCAAGAGTTTTCTCTATGGTTTCCTGTTTTTCACAATGACTGCCATGTGCAAATGCCTCATAGTATGGAGTTCATAAACGTTTTCCCCAAAGAATACTGCAAAGTTTCAGAAATTGTACTCTTTTTTTTTTTGGTATTTACACAGTTATGCTGTATTTTGAAAGCAATTATACAGCTCACATGGAAGTCAAATTGTAATACACACAAGAAACATACTAGAGGAAAGAACTTTGAGTCAGACAAAAGAATATAGCAATTAAACCAAGGGTGCTGAAAGACAAATTTGGTTTGTATTCAGGGTATAATTTCAACACTGGAATCACTAGCCAATGCAAACCATCTATGACCTGAAAAACATCCCAGGTTGGAATGCTGTTTTAGTGCCCATAGATCAAAATTGGCTACTAAGGAAATCTAAGGATGCCAAACAGACAGTGAAGTGATTCTCCACCCCACTTCTACAGCAGAAGCAAAAGTATTTTTGACTCATGAAAATACTTCCGAACTGGAACATTCTAAAGATGAGAACAGTTTATGAAATACAGCTGAAATATCTGAAATTATATAGCATCAAAACATGAACAAAGGTCAAACAAACAATCCAATTGACCAAAGTAACATTTCAGAGAATCTTCCACTTTTCCATTCTTTCCAATTCTATAATTCCACCTGTCCCACTTCACAAGCAAGCATCTCTTAAAGTTTTTTGTTCCATATAAATATCTGGCAGAGAAATATAATAGCTACACAATATGATGGGGGTTCCAAAGGAGCCTTGTATGTAGAAGGCAGTAATATTTCCTTTTATTGACCTCCGAAATGCATCCACGTCTAACAGCAATGTAGTATCACTTCAAATATGCGCAGCAGAAATGAGCAGTTCAATAACTCAAGTGAAGAATGTTTTGCCTGATAGAAATTATACAGATTGGACTCCACCAGCAGAAGGAACTGTACCATTCTAGCAAATAACTTCAGTGCATAATGCCAAGGAATCTTTACAATCTTATGGAAATTTTCTCATGTGAATGTGTAGCTAAAAATCTAACCTTTCATCGGCTTAACTGACTGCATTTCAAGAGGATGGAACAAAACTACTCAAAATGTTACTTCTGCCAACACAGAGTTGCAATACCATCCATACTCTGCACTTGTTTCTAGTTTATTTTAAAATGCAGAAGAAAAACTTTCACGTGATGAGAGATATTGTGGCTTTTCTGATTTAATGTAGTCACTGGATATCACTCACCTGATATTCTGACCTTAAGTACCGATTATTTACAGAAGTTCAGATAAAATTATAAAATTTTCAATTCTGTAAGTTCTAAAATTTTCATTGCTTTGCTCTGTTTTATATAATTCACTCTCTTAAAGCTGAGAGAAAAATAGCTTATTTTGCTCCAAAGAATGAAATCATGGAAGCGCTACAAAATTAATCATTTGCTGCTCACTTTCCTATCCTAAGACTTGTACTTATAAAATAAATTAAGAACAGTACTTCTTAACAAATTACAGACACTAACTGCTGAATTTCATTTCTGTACCTCCTTCATGCTCTCCTACCAAAACCACAGACCTTCAGGAGAACTCCACTGATGGTGACTGCAGTTACAGTACTCTAAAATATAACAACAACAAAAATCCTCCATAAAAACAGAATTTGCAATATTCTAATTTTTCTTTTTGTTCCAGGCTTTAGCTTTTCTTAAAACTTGGTTAGAGCAGAAAGAACTAGAGGTCATGAACTCCAACTTTCACATGGAATTTTAGTCTCTAAAATAATTAATGTAGGACACTGTCATCCTGCCAAGAACGTCACTCCTGATTCAATCATATTGATATTAAATTTGACCTTCCATTTTAAAATATACCGCATCCTGCTTCAGTGAGGAACTCTGCTGAACCAGAGTCCAGGGAGAAGCAGGAATATATTAAAGCGACAATTCCAAGAAATATTTTGAAGACTGAATGAAAGGGTCTGATGGAGTACTCTGATATTAGAGTTTATTCAAGTATACATTCTCCCCACCAGCCAAGGTTATTCCTAAAGGAGAACTTCTTCAGATTATTCTGCAATAATGTGAAAGCCAAACATGGAGATGGCATCAGTGGTCATACTTTAAAGAAATTGGTGACGCGAAGAGGCAAATACGAATGTACGTGAGGTAGGTCAACACGTCAACAAGCCTCACCATGTCACATAAGGTATTTGCATCTGCTGCTTTGCTGACTGTTGCAAACTCATGAAAGTTTCATAGATATCATGTTTCAGTTTTACATAGTTGCTAGAAGTACATATGTATGCATAAGTCAGAGAAATGATAGCAGTCTCTTTTTTTGCTGGCTCACACCAAGAAATGTAGAAAAGAGTACGACCACCTGAAGGTTGTTTGGCAACCTAGTTGAAAAACAGCTCTCTGTTGAGCTGCTAGCACACAGCCTTGTAATAAAATAATCACTGTCACTTTCTGGCAGGCTCAGTGTAGAGGCCAAGTACTAAATCAACTAGCAAAGTAAAGAAAAACATGACAAAGACCTCCAACCCTATCATCTCTAAAAGCAGAAGTAGTTTACACATAAACTAGCGCTGGGGCCGCTTTACCAATTTTCTTTTTCAACAGATTGCTTTAGTTTCCACAACCTTTGGTTTGGCACTTCCCATAAATACTAAAATGCTCAGACATTTAAAAAAACACCAGGAATTCCTGACGGTTCGAAGAGTTCGCCTATGTGGATGTCAGACATTTCTCTGTTATTAGGACCCAGGGTGAGTTTAATCTACAAAGAGATCAGTTGGCCTACATCATTAACACACTTCTACAAACAGTGGATAAAACAGTTTTAAATTACCAGAAGTTGCATCATTATGGATTATTATTTTAGCATTGTTAGCCTTCTATAATATGATGTTGCTCCCCTTGGAATACTGATTAAAATAGGAACCAGATGTGCTTTTCACGACCAGATTGAAAAAGATAAACAACCAGAAAATCAATTCAAATAAAAAGGATGCCCCGGGGGTGTTTCTCAAAACTGAAGAGGGAGAGCATATGTATCTTCAGAAGGGTGGAGCAGGAACTGAAAAATCTCAAAACCAGACCTCTCCTCTTTTACAAAAAGCCCTAAGAAACATGGAACAATCTGGTCCTTCAGACACCTATTTTGATTACACTCCAGTGCACCATTATCTTAAAATTGCACGCACTGAAACAACGAAAAAAAGTAAAAACCAGTATTTTCAGTTTTGCTTATAAATCAACAAGAAATAAGGCCCATAAAAAGAAAAAAAAGAATAGTATTTTCCATCTAGATCTCTGTATTTTACAGGAATACCGCTTTGGTTTACTGGCCTGTAAATAAGATAACTTTTGGAACATTTGTATCAATCTTCAGCTCCAGAGAGCCACTAAATGGAAGCCTTATCTTCTTGCCAGACCTGATGGGAGCTCTTTTTGTGCTAAATGCAGGCTAGTATCTGAAATCTTGAAAACTGTGACTAAGACATAATGGCACCGTTTTGCAGAATATACCAGTTGTGTTCTCCACGTGTATTAGGAAAAAGCAAGATTTCCCTTCACAAAGGATCAGGGATCACAAGTCACAAAGGGAATTTCAGGACCAATCCTCAATGCCTTAGTTTCTACTGCACTTTTCAGTGTGGCCATACTGAAGCCAGATAATTTTCCCCCTACACCTCTGCATCTAGGAAAGGAACCAGAGACCACAGAAGAGGGAACAAAACAAATCAACACCAAAACAAACAAAACAAATCACACCAATGCCTTTGTCCCTTATCTACCTAAATTTAAGAAGAGCTAGAAGAGAGACCTAGGCTGACCCTGCTCAGTACCAGCTCTAATCACTACTCTCCTGGCTGCACCAGGCCACCTGGCCTCAGCTGAGAGTCACTTCCACTGGGAAAAGCACAGGTCACACCATCAGGTCTGCTAAACCTGCCTTGAAGCAGCACAGTATATAAAAGCAAAACAGGCAATTTATTGCTGTCTTTTACAAACGCACACTTTTTGTGCGACCAAGCCGTTGTCACTGTGCGGCACAATAGTTTCTCCATCTCTAGAAATCCTTCACTGCACATTACTAAAGTCAATATATTTACACTGAACCTGAAAATGAAAGATTCCATACAGTAGAAGCCTTGAAAAAACCATTAGACAGGAGGAGAGGGGATTTGTATGAGAAACTCCTTGATTCTCCCTTACACTTTCGTAAAATGAACCCAGGTTACTACAGCTTACCTACAGGGGATCCCCTATTTTGGAGAATCTTTTGAAGAAAGATGCAGAAGTGCCTTGACTTGACATTGCAAACACCTCTCTGGAGTCATAAGAAATGATACTTCCACACAGCACAATATTTCTAATGGAATAAATGTCAGCACTTGCTTATTTTTAAATATTTTGTGATCCTACACTTCCTACTGCTTCCCATTAGAAACTGTGAAAGTCAACAACTATAAATTTTCTTCTGATATTGGAATAGTACTTAGAATTTGGTAAATCCAGAATTAACATTGTTCAAGCAACCTTTCTTCAACTTCTGCGTGTATAATTACGTATTTTTTCCACGGCTGTACAAATAGAGACTCCTATCAAGGTTACTTGCTTCATATTGCAGAAGCAATGTCTGTTAAAGTCTCCTTGGTTGCAAGGTCATGGAAAAAAGCAGACAAAAGTAAAGGGCGTTACTGACAAAGCTTCACAATCCTCATACTAGAATCTAAGAATTGTAATAAGGTTTTAGGACACTTTAAGAGAGCTCTCTTTTCTTCCCCAGCCTTCTCATTCAAGAAGAGAGAAAACATTTTAGTCGCCAATGGAAATAGCCAGGAAGGGCACAGACCATTTACTTGAGCAGAAAAATTAATCTGTAGCTGAAGATTATAGAATACATGTTAAATTTGATAAACTAGGCACCAGAGACATCTCAGTGACCAAGAATTTATACCAGACACTGCCAATGCATTGTTCAATGCCTAACAATGCTATGAAAGAAACAAATAAACAAAGGCATGATCCTCAGAGAAGAATTTCATTGAAATGTGGTTGACTAGAAAAAACAGATTGTCAAAATTCTTAAAATAAATAAATATTAGAGAGAAATTACTGATTTTATCACCTTATTCTGTGCATTTTTTTTTTTTTCAGAACTGCATTTAAAAAAGAAAAACACCACATTCAGTTGGCTGCCACGGTCAGCGCAGTAACTTCATCACTGGAGTGATACACCTCACCTCCTAAATGGTCTGTGGTCCAATTTCACTTAATGATATTTAGGTTTGAGTGAAAAAAATTTAGTTACAATTGACAATCTTTGTCAAAAGTAAATGTGGAAAACTAGCAACTGGAAATACTGTTAAAAGTGTAGAAATTATTTTAGTAATGTAGTAATTAAGATAAGCAAAGTAAGCTAAGAGTGAAGAAGAATATCAGACCTACATCAGTTCTGACTCAGATCTGTTTCAAAGTCTGACCTTCATCCACTGCTGATAAAATTCAATCCTTGCTAATGCCACAAGCCAAGCAAATAACAGCTGCAGTGGGAGCCATTTAAACTCTTGAAAGAACAGCTGTTCACCAACAGAAGGGATCACTCCTTGAATCTACAGAAGAATTGCATGTACAGAGAAGCAGGACGGTGCTATTACCTTGGAATAAAAACTCTCTGGTAATCTTCATTCTAGACAACAAATTGCCACATCTTGCCTAAACTTTCTGCAGAGCTCTGAAAGGACTCCAAGCTCCAGCAAATTCTGACATATTCTCAATGCGCCATGCTCCCTTTGAATGCAAAGATATTTGTAAACTTTATTTTGCTCTTCATAATCAAGCCACAGAAAATCAGCTCCACCGGTCCAAACCCACAGCAGATGCCTCAGGAACGATACTGACGTGCTTGTTCTAACCCTGCAATTGTGCCAGACCTCTGAGTGCAGATCACAGTGTCCTTACACCCTCCTCTCACACTCTCATTGGATTAGCAAATGACTTACTCTGGCCTGAAGTTACACAGATTTCGTAGGATATCGAGGGAATGGAGAGAAGGGGGGAAAGTGGTAGAATGCACTCTGTAAATCAATTATTAACACAGTTTCTCTATTAAAGGCAGTCTGCTATTAAATTCCCTCCATTCTGCAAATGCTTATCTGTCATCCAAATGGTAAACAACTGGGAAACACTACACCTGTGACTAAAAGGCATCCCTGTCTCTGACAGGTACGTAATAAAAATGCAAATCACTATACAGAATTGTTCTTGTTCTGAATTTACCCATGAGTTTTTATCTCTCTGCAAACAGCACACCTTCACAGGGGAACAGGGCCCATTTTTCCCCCCTCCACATTATTTTGCTTTTAGAACAAATGTAATACAATACAGCCAAATAATTAAGTGAAGGTTAGGAAAGGTCTTATTCTAGCTGTTTCCTAAAATCGAATATTGAACACAGTAGTAATCCAGTAGCCTTTCTGCCATATACAGTCTCATGTTTTGTAATTTTGCATTTGTTTTTACTGATTATATCAACCTTCTTAACTGCCTACTTCAAACAGAAAACAGCAAGCCACTGAAAAAAATGTCAAGTTAGACCTCAAGACTTAAAACACTTGCAAATAACATAAAAGAAGGAATCCACGTGAAACCTCAGGTGAAATCCTGGACTTGCTAAAGCACATGGAGTTCTGCTCCCAATTTAGATATAGCTACGCACCTTAAACTGAAGAAGCCATAATTTACATCGATGTAATTACACATCACTGTAATTCTACAAAGTGACACCTTCACTGCACTGCATGGGCAAGTGTTTATTTAAAGTCTTAATAATATTGGTAAACTACAGACAAAAATATTTATGTGGTTAAATCACATCATCCTTACAGTTTCTACATTTCCTTTCACTGACAATTTATATAAATAACAGAAAAACATCTTGCTGTTAGGTGAGTGTGCCTCGGTGAAAGGACTGACCTTCCAGGAGCTGCATGGTCAAATCAAGTATTTGAAGATTAAAGGAAAAAAAATCTGCTTGGGAAAAATAATAATAATAATGAAATATACACTTTGCAGGAGCAAAGACTAGGAACGAGCTCCAGGAAACCCAAACTACCTACTCAGAATACATTTATCTGATTGAAAGCCAGATGTTTAGTTGTGTGTAAATCACTGCAACATGATAGAAATCTGACTCATAAATCATTCTGATATATGCAAGAAAATTATGAGTAATATATTCTATTTTTAATGTTCTTTTAAAATGTAACTATAAGTCAGGAGATGACAAGAGTTTACTCTGATAACATTAGTTCGGCTGTCTCTGTGAGCATGCACTACGATACAGACTTTAATCTGTGTCATCGTTCTTTTCTTCACAGATTCCCTCTCCAATTTAAAGATGAATGACTAGTGCTTTGTGCCCTCTGAGTATTCACTGTACAGCACTAGTTATGCTTCAATGTACAGCATGTATGCACATGTGACTAAGATTTTAAAATTCCATCCCAGGAGTGTTGTTGCACCTACAGAACTCAATAGGAGCTGTACATTTTGGATCTGCCATGTTTACTTGATTAGAGAAACTCACAGCTATAGTAGTGTATAGCTATAGCCATTATAATTGCTGCACATTTTTGCTAATCCTTTTAATGGTGTTTTCTTTCTGACTTGAACGGGTAGCATCTTTACACAGGAAAGCACAGCGCTTAATGCACTGCTGTCCAACTACATTGCTCTGAAAGCAATGCCTCCTATTCTATGATGTTGGTCCATGACATCAGAGGCAGATGTTGGTGGGATGGCAGCAAAGATTGAACCTTCCCACCCATATCCTTTTCCACGTTGTTGCTGTGCGATAGATGGCAGCAGAGGGGCACTGACACAATGGTGTCTGACATAGAAGTGTGGATGGTGCAAAGGGGTGGAACTGAACTCCTCCACGCGGGAAAAATGGCACCCACTGACATTCATTGTCGCTTGCTGAACGTTGATGGAGACCAACCAGTGGCTGTGAGCACAGTGAGGGGTGGAGGTGCGTTTCCGCAGTGGCGACAGCAACAGTGTCACCTCCACTGGTACAGATTGTTATGAGCATGACATGCAGCTCTTGTTTATTGCTGGTGAAAATGCACAGCTGACAGTGGTGACTGTGTTGAAAAATGGTGTTTTGTAGCTGAGAATTTGCTCTATCAAACAGCGTTACTGTGCTCTTTGTAGGTGTTGTAGTTTTCATGGAAGTAAATAGGAGGCATTACTTGCAGGGCAACCCACACAGATGCCAACAGTTAGCTACTGGTAGCCTACTAATCATAACACCTTTATTGTGGTTTAATTAGAGCGCAAATTGTGGTGAAAATCAAAGACAGGACCAAATAATTTGCACAGTCCAGCTCTTTTCCACGATGAGATCTTAGAGACACAAAGAAATACTTGAATAAGAGGATAATCTTCCATTCTAAATCAACCTTTGTTTGATGAGATACATACACAGTATTAGAAGATCAATGAAGCCAGTTTGAAATCTAGAAAAAAACCTGTCCTCCAAATCTGCCTTCAGATAGGCTCCAATTAAAGGGACCCAAAATTGTTTTCTCAGATTAAAAGACTAGCAGATAGACAGGCTGATAATATGCATCTATTATCATGGCAACAAAGCTTTTTTCTTGCTTTAAGCTTTATTCACAAATTATATTTTTCTTACAGTTGAACATGTTATTGACCATACAGTAACTCACAATAATTTAGCTATCTATGGGTTACCTACATGAAGGGTTAGAAGTGGCTAGCTGGTCTGAGAACTTAAGAAAACCAACCCACAAATCATTGGCATACTTCAGTCTTTAATATTCATATTTGTGTATAGCTATACTCTGAATTAAAAGCCAAGCTTGAAGATCTTATTTAATATTTCTAATAATGTAAAGTTCAATAATTACAAGTGAATTTCAGAGAATCTTTCAATCCCATTTTAGCTATTACCACAGGGTGCTAATATCCAGAGTCTTAGGTTAAATCTGATACTATCTTCTTACTGTCTCAAATTCTGAGACTTCTGGCAGATGCTCTAAAGCAAGTTGGAAATGGAACAGGGAACAAAGAGCAGCAGCAGAATTATCAGGTATGCATTGCCCTGAAGGCAAGCTAGACAACATGGAGAGTTCTCATGTTGTTGACCTTTTTTTTTTTTTTTTTCCCCAGAATCGCCTTCATAACCCAGTGCAAAGCTTGGGTGGCACGTATTACAATAGGCCAGCCTGGAGATGAGGAAAGCATGGATCTCTGATGTTTTAAATGAAAACATGACTATAAAAAGTCACAGCCTATGCAAGGGAAGCAAGTATAGACTTTATTAAGCTGTTTCTGTTTGAACTGGAGGCTTATGCACAATCTTCATAATGAAAAAACAAAGTTCTGGCCATTCATTTTCATCTTTTCCCTTTTCCATATGTGCACAGTAGTAGTGCTGTGGACAACTGAATGCTAGCAAGCAGGAACCAATGCATGAGTTAATGTAGAGGGGGCAGGTTTTTAATATTAAGGATGGCTTAAAGCACATGTATTTTGCAAGTTTTCACATTTCATATGGCCATGATACATCAGTATCTTTCTTCATGAAAGACTTGCTTGAGATTCAATTTGCAAAGCCCTGAGCATGCAGGTTTCTAAGAAGCTAGAGGAAGAAGTGCCAGTCAAGCTAAATATTCCATAAAACTAAAATAAATCAATTTGAGACGGATATTAGTTATGCTTGGCTTAAAACAAAGCGGGTTGGATTTAAGCAAAAAATCCTGACTTGCATATGTAGATGAAGATGGCATCCCTTCATTAAAAAATTAAGCAGCTGTACAGCAAGACAAAGATGTCTGATTAAATAAAACTACAGTTAAAGGATTTTGGAAAAAAAGTTATTCTGCGATCAAAAAATGTGAGGCTGGAAAAGCTATCAGCAGTAATTGAATAATTGCATTGTTCACTGATTAAGCTTACAGCTAGTGCCTCATTTGCACTGTTTCTTTATTCTAAATCAAAAGCTTCATAAAGATCAGACCTGAAGCACTGAATAAAAATACACAGCAAATAGTTTATTTGTCAGAGTCAAGAGACTCATGCCTATGCCTGGACTATGAGTAGCTCCAACTTTCTGGAACTGAAACCTCAGGTATGTATTTTTCTCCTTTAGTTACCTGTCAGAAACAAAGAGTTAGCAAAGAAAAATAAATAAAAAAAAAACAGCATGGATCTGAAAGTGAAAGTTGTTAACGCTTATAAAAAAAAAACCCAAAGTATTAACAAAGCCATTTCTACTTGCATCCTACTCTGCTGAGTAAAACATAGCTTACATTTTATCCTTGGTTGCTTTCTTTATAACACACAGCAGATAAGCCTTTTGAATACCACAAATTTTTTTCATTGCTATCATTCTGTGTTCAGACTGTGGAATAGATCTGAGAACACACCAACGTAAATCCAGCAAATGTACTGGCAAAAACAACTGGGGTAAGTCATGGCAGTCCCACTTCTGGGCAGAATGGCAGACAGGGGTTAACGAGATGCAAAGTCAAGGTGGAAACAGCTGTAATCACAGCTTACGAGGGTGAAAGTCTCTTCTTTGTGTATCTGCTGTGGGCACGCAGCCTTTGGAAGCCACACAGCGATGTACCTTTCATCTGGTGAGAGATGCCTACATCCAGCCCGTGCTGAACTAGGAAACATAGGCTGAGTCACAGAGTACAAAGAACAGCCCCAGACGCTGAAATGGAGATGATGACAAGTTGATCACGTTTGGATTGTGAGTAAAAATGGTTAAAAAAAAAAAAAGTAAAGTAAGTGACAAATGGGATTAATCCAAGTGAGCACTAACAAGGAAGTTGAGGACATTAAGGAAGGAAATGACTCATTCTCTGTTTGTGTATAGGAAAGGCTGAGCAGTACAAGGTTGGCTGGGCTCATAAACCTTGGATGTTAACTTTGGACCATGGCAGTGAAACCCCCGTTTCACTCGTGCCCCCCTCACCACCAGGTGGCACATATGCACTCTGCACGATCCTTAACTGCCTCTGCCCAGTGCTTCAATGGATTTCTAGTAACTGTTATCCACTTCTACAGAGCTGGAGGAGGGGCAAGGGATGAAAAGCAGGTAGTGATAAACTGCATTATTATATCAAGTACAGACAACTAAAGATAAATAAATTATTCTCGATTCATTACATAATTCCAAGCTTTCCCTCTTACTATGTTCTGCAGAAGGGTCCGAGGCATATTCACACTAACAGAATAGAAATGAAACAAGATAAAGAGCAATGGGAAACCCAGCTTCTGTATGTTTTACAAATACATTCATCAGAATCTCAATAGAATGTAAGGGTGAAATGGAACAGACTTTGGATAGCAGACTGATGCCAAAGATGGATACAAGCAGACAAGCAGGAAGCCAGGCACATCCAACCATTTCTTTGATTCCAGGGAGCCGAAGCCTGCTGGCCATCCACTGGTTGGTGCATGCGGGTTTCACTCTCATTGCTGCAACTTTTCCTCCCCATGTTGTGAGTTTCAGGAACTAACAGCTACCTACAGTAAGGAAAGCTGCTCCCTAGGAGCACTTTTCCCTTCATGCTGATAAAGGCTGTGTTTTGAACATCAGGCTTTCAAACATCCAAACATGCATTCTCATTTTCCCCTAGTGGATGATGAAGTGAAAAATCTCAGTGATTCTTTTTCTTTGCAGTTGTTTCTCTTTTCAAGTCCACAACACAAAAACAGGCAGCACAAACTGTAATTGCCACAGCACATAATGAACCCACACTCCATACACCTATCAGAAAGGCAATAAGTAGATTATGAATCCACCAAGTCACAGAAAAGATTTGAAAGAAAACTGAAATAAGTGTGCATGTATGAAAGAGAAGAATTTTTTTATTAAAGACAAAAATACTGACCTAAAGCAAAGCACAGAAACACTAACTAGCACGCGCAGCAATTCTACCCACACAACATGGGATTTGTGTTTTTAGAAAGTAGATTCTTGGAGATTTAAAGTATAAACTATGTACATAGCTCCCTCTGATGACCATTGGACACGATACAATGCAAGCCTCCTTTTATTTTTGTTCGTGCATTCAACTGACAGCTGACTGGTTAAATTCTAATTGCTTCCAAGTGAGGTCAGCAAAGGTATTTATCGAAAAGGACTGAACAACAGGCTCAACACACACATGCACGCGCACGCATAAGCACACATCTCTCTGGCGTGTTGATTTATGGAAACAATTATTATTTTGGTGGAGTCTTTCTGAGCTGAGAAAGTTTGTAGCTACAGTAGAGCGTCTCATGTTGCAAAAAGCAGACAACAGAAATGGAATACTTGGATATCCAGCTCTTATCAACAGGAACAAGTAAGTTATCTGTGCTTTACAGCAACATTTAACTGTTTCTAACAGCTAATAACCTTTATCTTCGTTTGTATATGCTAGATGCTAAAAAGCATTAAGAAAACTGTTCCTATTAATAAACTGAAAAAAGCAGGAATAAAAACACAGGCTCAGACTGTGAAATGTGTCTTAAAATTTGAACTAGAGAAATGTTATCTGGTAATGGTGCTAGTAGGGAAGATATCTGTATGAAGTAATCTGTACGAAGTAATTTTACCCTGCATGAGGAGTTATTTTCACTGAATCAATAGGGGATTTTTGGAAGGACTTAAGACTGAAGGCAGAACTGTGTTTACAATCAGTGTAAATGTCTGTTTATGTAAAAAGTTATGTGAAAGATATCTATTGTATATATATTTGCATATTTGTAAGAGTCAGCATGTCATACATTTATGTACAGTACTTTTCAGTAGCATAATGTATCCTTGCACGTTTGTAACAACTGAGCATAAAGACTTACACATGCACCTTTTCTCACAGATCTTTTACTTTCAGTGCAAGCAGCAAATTCAAGTAGTACAGAAGGTCACAGCAACAAAGGTTTTTATAACTTGTGTCTTTAAAGGATATTCTGACTGAAGAGATATTTAAGAAGCTCTTCTATTTCGCCATTAACTATTAAGGAATAACGATCAGAATTCTAGAAGAGGGAACAATCTCATTTAAATGAATCTGTAACTCGTAAAGACAGAAGGCAGGTCGGTGACCTAAGAGCAACAGCCTACTTGAGATTTAATTTTCATTATGTTGTTCATGAACACCCAGAACACTGCACTATAATGCACAAATGGATACTGACATGGATCCTGCCAATTTTGCTCTACAGATCATACTTTTACATTATCTTTCTAATGGGCACTATATCTTTAGCTTGCAATGACATGACTCCAGAGCAAATGGCTACAAATGTGAACTGTTCCAGCCCTGAGCGACATACCAGAAGCTATGATTATATGGAAGGGGGGGATGTAAGAGTGAGAAGACTTTTCTGTCGAACTCAGTGGTATATGAGGATTGATAAGCGAGGCAAAGTAAAAGGGACGAGAGAAGCAAACAACAACTACAGTAAGTAACCTTTGCTTTTCCTATTTGACTTCTAAGTTTTTAAGAATTTACACACCATTGTTTCCCTATTCCTTGATTTATAGTAATTTCAAAAGAATTTTGTACAGCATACTGACCATTGTATAAGACATGTTTGCCAATTAATCCTACAGCAAGACATTTGTTATTGATTTTGAAATGCGTCATTTTAAATACTACATTGTAGATCTGCTAATGTATTAGTTACAGCTGGTAACTATTAGCAAACAGAGAGCCTATTTTAACAAGTGAATTAAGGTTGTATGTATGAAAATGTATAACCATAAACTCTGCTCATAAAATACTTATGAAACATTAAGCTACGTGTACAGGGTCTACAAACTACCTAAAAGTTTGGTATGTTTGAGTTAACAATTAAAATATATGCAACACTAGAAAGTTCAATGGAAAGAATTATGTAAACTGTCTTGCAAAATCTTTTAGAGAGCTTGCCAAGTCAGGAATAAAATCTATTATAGTTTCTGCAGTTCATTATTACAATGATCATGATGATGAAAAAATATTCTCTCCTCTTTCTTCCAAAAAGATGACTCATCTAGAGAGAATGGACATGTAATATTTTGCAAAGCTGTACCAAATACAACTTTTGAACTGGCAAAAGAATTATTGTACTAATCTGTATTTTTCATGCATATCCTATATATCTTTCATTTATGACTACTGAAGACACCACTTTTACAATCACTATTTTTGACATTTTGGCTTTCATGTTATTATAAATACATTGCATGTTTAGACAAATATGGCATCTACGTTAAAAAAAAAAAAAGCAATGTCTTTTAAGATTTAACAATAAAATAAATAAGATTGTATTGCATATTTCAAAATAAGATTAGATGGAAAAAGTGCCAGAGGCATGCTGCTCCAGTGTTTACAGTCACCTGAAAGATCAAATTTCTTTCCAACGATGCTATGAAACACAGCTTTAATATAGGTTGGTCATATCTTTGTACTTTTTATAAAAACAGCAGCAAAATAATAAACAAAATAAATCCCAGACTTCAAAAATTGTTAGTGTGAATCAGCTTTCAAGAGAAGTTGACTGCTTATTTTCTACACAAACAGCACTTCTCAATGCTAAGCACCTAAATAGTGGGCTTCACATCTCTGTACTTCATGACTACATCAATTACTTGGCAACTCCAGTGGCTAAAACTTCCTTGACTAATGTTACTATTTCTTTCAAATTTTGTTTCCATATGTCTCCTTTCTTCCTACTCTATTATGTAGCAAACAACTACATTGCTCTGAAAGACAACACATGGCCAGCAGCCAGATGAATTATTTGGTCCATGTTCAGGAAGACCCCCACTGAGTTTCAGGAGGACATTGTTACAGTCGAGATCCATAGGGCTAGCTTGGAAGTGAAATGTTGCTCCCATAAACATAACTGGAAGAACTCTGACTGACTGTTGAAATAGTTTCATCTGAATTTTTGCAGAAAAGTGGATATCCACTGTAGCCATTTTTTATTTACAAATACTTGAAAATATTAAGGCAGCACATAGAGCTGAGTAATTATATAAATTTGCTTTTTGTGTGCTTCTAGACTGCTTAACTACGAACTCTGTTAGTAATTTAGCTTTATTTCAAATTCATGTAAAGTTCCTCAATTATCTGAGGGATTCCATGCTGCTGAAGCATACTAATGATATCCTGAAATGTTTTATAGTAAAAGCCATAGAGGATACAAGATCATCTTGTGCTAAAGGCAAATCATCTCCTTGTAGAACTTTCTGAGCACTTTATGAAGATTTACTGGTGGTAATAAACTATTACAAACTACAGAAACAGCCTTGAGTCATTACACCCTTACATTTATATGCAAAAGATGCGGAACTCTTTCTGGTAAATGTAACAAGCATCAGGAGAAAAAACAATCAATACCTGAACGGTTTATCTGGTAACTGAGATGCACTATGATGAAATGCCTCCCATAAACTGAACTGAAGTATATGGAAAGCCTCCCACCATCTTAAATTTAGGTCTCCTGCTGTAATTTAGCTATTGCACAGTGGGAAAAAATATCTGAGTGCTTCTGTTGGATAAGTAGAATAGGGAAGTATAGACAAAGAACTGGAAAAATGAGCACTGATTTTCTGAGAAACTCAAAAACTTAGTACTGTGAGAAGCTTTTTTTTTGTTCTGTCATATCCTCTAATCAACAGAATAATGTAAGAAACCTCCTTAAAGATGTGTTTATGGTTTTACACCAAAATACACTTAAAGAAAATGATATGGGGAGAAAATAAAGAAGACAACCTGAACTAATCTGCTTTCCCTAAACAATCGTTTTGTTTCTTTTTCTTTTTTCTTTTTTTCTTTACACTAGAAGACTAAACTGTCTACTTTTATCCAGGGTTTCTGAAAAGCATCATTTAAAAATTGTATCCATTACTAAGATCGATCATTCTCTGTGTTCAAGCATTCTTGCTCTGTGAACTCCTGTTCTGGAAGTTTTAAATCAGTAAAATGTAAATCAAACCTATTTCTCAGGATGGCATCCCAGAACAATTGCAGCCAAATTAATCAACAGGTATGAAAAACTGCTCTGAGAAGTATCTTCATATTTTATCCTAATTTTCCACTAACATTGAATCATCACTAACACATGCTACTAAAATGAAAACAACAACAAAAATTGCATTTTTAACCATAACAACTTCATTAAAGCAGCTGCATTGACACCCTTGCAGAGTCAATGACTTGTTTTCAGCCCATGAATTGTGAAGCATGAATACAGCAAAGATCAATCTTCACAATTAGAAATGCCTGTAGAATGGTAACTCCATCATTCCACACGATAACTTTGGCAAGTGCCAGAATTCACACAGCTCTTCTCAGCCAAGACTACAGATGTAAGAATGCAAAGATGGTGAGGAATTCATGTTTCAAATTTCTCTAGTAGCTTACAGAATAAATATATACATATATAATACATATTTAATAAAAGTAGCAGCTGAAAAAAAAATCTTAAGCTGTTAATTCAAAAGCCATCACGTTAGATGTGTGTGGATTGAAATCCCATGACATAACACTGGACCAAATCTTCACTCATTAATTGTAATTAACCTGTTCTCACCATTCACTTGTTTAAAAATGCATTAGAAGTTAACTGCTTAGTCCAAAAAAGTGCGTACTGCATCAGTGAAAGCAAACTGATGAATCCTGTTTACAACAGTGATGACCTTGCAAGGAACCCAAAGAAAATTATTCTGTGCATGTTTCAGAAAGCAGTAGAGCCTTCTGGTGGACACAGAACTGGTAATTCAAGAGTAAAATCAGCAAATAACTCTAGAGTAAACTGAGTTTCCTCAAATCACTTTGCACCTGACAGAAACAGCTCTGCTTTCAGTCTGAAAGCTAAAATTCAGAGTGAGAACTGTCACACTGAAAAACCAAAGCAAGAATTAAGAAGCAGCCAAAAGATGAGACCATGCAGAAAAAATCTGTCATTATTCATAACACACTTTTCTTTTCTGACAACCACTAATTATACTTTGCCCGAGTATAAACTACTGGCTGTTTACTCAACAGGAAACGTTGTACCTCCTTCACATAAAACTAAGTGGGCAACCAAACAGACGTTCAGAATTCAGGATTGTAAGAAGTGAGAGTGACTGAGCAGATCAGGGAGATAATATGGCATTTTGTCAGCTCTCCATCTTTGACAGAAAACAACTCTCTCCTAAATGCTGCTTGGTTTTTAATTCCAGTTTTCGTTTATGAATTTCATGAAATTTTATTTGGTTTAGTTCAGAAAAAAAGAAAGCAAAAATCAGAGTTCATTCTGACTCTATCCAAGAGGATTTAAAACTACAACTGGATGATGCTTTAGGACTTTCCACGCTCTGTTGCCTTTGGAATCTCATTTTAAAGACTTCAAAGGGCCTCTTAGTTACAAGAAAAGCCTTCCCGGAACCTGAATCCTAACATGTCTGATCCTATCATATCCCATGTGTGCTCTAAACCCAGAAAGTGCCTATTTCCTCCTCTTTTCAGTGAATAAAGAGGACCAAAAATGTAAGAAAAGAAAGATAGCACAGTGACATCTTGGCATGAAGTGCCTGAAATCTTGACTCAAAATTTTATTAAAATAAATTTCTATTGGAAAACTACTTCTATTTTGATCAAAATCCAACAAGTCATAGTGTTCCACATAACTAAATGAACTCTAATTCAGTTTGGCTCAAATGTAAGCCATAAACTGTTGATAAAATAAACCTTAATTGCATCTTAGTGATTAAATATTCAGGTTTGCTTAGAAAACAAAATTATTTCCCGTAGCATTTTATACGTGCTTCTTAGGCCAAAACAGATGTTGGTCTATGCATGCTGTGCTGTCACATCAGATTTTATTTGTTGTTTATATACACATTAAAAAAGGGAGCAAAAAGATTCAGTATTTGAAAACGAAGTATTTCCAGGCAGGTATTAATGCACCAGATTCCTCTGAGGGCTAGTGTGCTCCAGCCATGCAGAATGCCTGCCTTTGCAACTGCATTCTTGATTTTTCAAGAGTTGGATTCAACCTATGTGTTGGCCTAAGTAGAAGACAAACCCTCACTGATGTGAAGGTGCTTTTGCTTCACATTATCTCGGCTAATCTTCTCAATTATTATAATGGAAAGAGATTTTATTCAAATAGCAATATACATATATCCTCTAGAAATATCCCACAGTGCAAGGATGACATTTTCTCTAACAGGGGATTAATCAGATCTAAACATAAAAGATCTCCCGACTCCTTCCCAACCTCTAGCTCTTTATCTAGCATTGGTGGTAATTACTGTTCCCCGAGTTTGAACCTATGAAAGAGACTCTGTGCCTATACCTTTGCCCATGCCTTATCACAAATCCCAGCTTTTCACCACCAGCTGCTGCTGAAGGCCTGTTTTAGCAAAGATGCAGTTAACAGAAACATCTGAGATATGTCTGTCTTCCAGTTTCTACTGACTTGTTTTTGCTCCCAGTACCCTCTGGGAGAAGTGAGAAGAAGAAAGGAGGGAGTTAAGTCTTGAACCACTGCAGTAAGAATCTTAAGATCTCATCCTGATTTGAGTTCAGCTGAAACAGTATGACAGAGGTGTCAGAAAACAAAATTAAAAAAGCCTTCATTACTTCTGAATGTACCTCTTGAATCTTCATCACCTTGTCTGCTCTGTAGCATTTGCCAGGGGAAAAATAGGTACAAAGTCAGAACTGAAGCAGTTTATACTCAATGTTCTTCTCACTCTGAACACAGGGTGATTGCATAAGCTCTGTGAGGGGGGAATCAAGGCTCTGGGCTCAGGCATAGTCAACAGCTTCAGAAGCTAACATATCCCAACAGGGCCATGCCTGTCTGTGTGGGCTCCCAAACCAGGGGATGAGCTAAGAGAAATGTGAGCAGTGGAAAATAGGCTGAGCCTACATACATTGTGCTTGAACTGGTTCATTTGACCTTGATACCTCTGCAATTCTGCTGTGACTGTAGAGATTTTCTGAATCTCTCAATACTGAGGCTTATAAGAAATGTGAAATGTCCCATTTGTATGGAACCATCAATCAAGCCTAGCAGCTGACCACAGAAATAGTTAATGGATATACTTAGAAAGATAAAATGCAGCCCTTCTACCCATACCTTCTCCATTACTTACAATTTCTCAATGAAAAGAGTCAATAAATAAATAAAATCAGTGCTGTATCACAAAGCCTGTTAATGCTCCATCCTGAAGAAAGTTTGCTAAAGTGGCCCTGGCCTGAGACTCAAGAGACTTGAGGCTAATCCAAGTTTTTAAGCAATTTGCTTACAGACTTTGGGAAAATTCTTCAGACTCTCTAGGCCTCCACAAAAAAATAAGGAATCATTCACCTCTGTGTAAAGAGCTTTAAAAAATGATCAGTGAATAAACTTCCAAACCTACAAAAGGATTGTGTTGATGCTATAGATATTAAATACTTTTAATATAAAATATTGACTAATAGAACATTAACTAGAATAATCAGCAGCTAAACAGAGAAACACAGAACTCAAATCTTACTAAAGCAACTTTGTGTCTCAGTAAACAGAATTTGGTAGAAAATTTATTTTGTTATATCATGTTTGGATTTTTGTTTTGTGTTGCAAACATGCCCCTTCACAGCTTCCAGCTTTCTGTATTGTTTGAGTATCTGAAAGTGATTTTTTCCCCTATATTTTCCGTAAAACTCAGAAAGATCAAGACACCCTAAAGCATGTAATTACACTGCTCCATACTGAAAGATGTACCAGTTAGTCATATATTTTGGAACACTTTCTTCATTAAAACAGAATAAGTGGAGGCAAATGAAGTCTGTTACTCTTCCTGGGTGGCACAAGGCTTTCATTGCATAATTGGCTGCCTATGACTATATTTGGCAACTGCATTTCAATTGTCTTCTTTGACCTTTGACTTTATTTTTAATTTTTAATTCTGGATATGAGCTGATGGAAAGGTCAAGTCAGCCTTCTGGTGTATGTAATTTAGAAACATTATTAAGAAAAAGTTAACAGTGAAAATTCCTATGGCAATAAAAAAGGTTAACAATCATAGCACTGAACTGTCACGCTTTAAAACTTTCATAACACATGACATCATTCATACAGATGGAAAAAAATTTTTGTAACAATTGGTGTTGAAAAGTTGGAAATAGATATTCACAGATGTGGCCCACAACATCAGGAAAATACACAAAAAAGCAATAAAAATACCAATGCAATCAATACACTCGCTTGACTATTATTTAGCTTTGGCAACAAAGAATGAGACAAGGATTAAATTGTAATGGAATTTGTTTAACAACATTCACACACTGCCCCTGCCAAGAAACCAGTACCTGAACATTTTAATCAGCAGAAGACTAAAGAATTCTAAAATATGCTGAATCAGACAAACACATCCCAGTTAGCAGCAGCAGAGCTACATCAACTTGTTCTAAGTGAACACTTGCTCTTTTGGCTTTATAGTGGGAATCTGACAATCCAAACTAAAACCAACTGGCTGTAATGATAAAAAGAATCCAACATTTAAAATCCAACATTTTCCTTCAGAATGCCACCTTTCAAATTTAGCCACAGTCAGAACACCAACAGATCAATGCAAAGCTACAAATGAAAACACAGATAACACACCCATTTCATAGCACCTATTACCAAAATACCTAAAACAGGGAGAATAAGAAACATAACTCAACTCCACCACTTCAATCAAAACAGTTTGTGAATTCCCCGTTTACTTATCTCGTGGTATTTTGTTGTTTTTTTTTCCCTTCTTCCTTGAAGGACTCTCCTAGCATTAGTACTTCTGACCTTTAATAGCATGTATGCCATACCTTACTTCTATCTTCGGTTCAGACGGTTTGTGTTCATTTAAATGTGTCAATAGACACTGAGAGGTGCTACAGACTATAGAAAGAAGCTAATGAGACTTGTCCTCATTCATTTTGATACCTTGCAATTTTGATATTTGTCAAACCAGAAGGTAATGTCTTTCAAAAAAATCACACTAACAGGATCACATGCTCCTTAACAACCTGTGCTAATTTTGTAAGTTTGTGTTGTGGCCTTTAACTGCCAAGTGTGACTTTATATTTTAATCAGAAGAGACTGTTCACTACATGTAAATACATGTAGATAACTCTGTTTGTTAAGGACAGAAATTATTACAGATGAGCCCATATATAATCTAGAGCTGAAGACATTATGAAAAAAACCTCACAGCCAACATCTGATTTTGCAAAGGCTGCAGGTACACCTGTGCTGGGCTGACGTCCCAGGGCTGCACAGGTGCCACAGTTCTGCAGACTGTTTGCACACACACCTGAAAGCAACCTGGTGGCAAATGGGAAGTTTTATATGCTGTCAAGTGCGTGCAAATGTCCACCACGGGAGCCTTCTGGCTTCTCGAATAACACGCGCACGACGTTGCAAGACAACAGTAGATTTGCATTTCAGTGGTCTATGTGAACTCTAAGGGGGACAATGCTCAGGCTTTCTTGCTAGCCACTAAGCAGCCAGGTTTGGGAGAAAACATGGGTGTAGCTAACAAGGGAAGGAGGCAGCACAGAGCAGGGAATGAACCAATCCAATCACTCCTCTTGCAGTTTCTGCAGCAAAGATTTTCTGAAAACAAGAGATAGAAATCTGATGGAAACTTTCACCAGCAAAAGCAGCTAAAACTCTACTGTGCTACTGTATTTCCACTGGAATAGCCTAATAGCTTAGGGGCTGCACGCTGAACCACAGAAATCCAAACTGTTGACTACACACTGGTGAGATTTTACAGGAATTTAGGCAAACAGCTATGCAAATCCAGCAAATAGCAATTCCAATAGCCAGACTTGTTTCCTAGGGCTGCCTTGCAACAGAAGACGATTTTCACTGTGGGAAAGGACACTACAAGATCCTTCTCATTAGCAGTCTGTGTTGCTTATGCAGTGAAATTGCACCTGAAGAGCCTTGAAGTCATCACAGCCATATCACTTCCCAGTGCTATATCAAGAAAAATTGTAACGCTGCCCTCACATAAGGACAGGGACAAAGACCTGTGTCCACAGTGAGATTCATCTTATCCCCACCCAGTGCTGCTGCTTGTATTAGTTTAGCACACCTTACCAATTCCATTCTATTACACAGTACTGAAAAAAAATCCCTTCAACATACTAAACGTGTCTCTGACAACATGAGCTGCAAGCCTGACAAACAATCAAACAACATTTGTGGACAGGGTGGTGCTATTCAGCAAGCCAAATTGGATGCAACTTCAAAAGGCTATGGGCAAACCACCTGGTGAAAACAGCTATTTTCCTATTTCCAGTAGTTCCACTCTTCGTGAACCTTCTTACATCTTTAACTGAGCATGGAGATCCTGCCCAATATTTCCAACGCAGATTCAAAACCAAAAAGAAGGTACTAGGGCAAGCAAACATTTCCTTAGAGCACTCTGAAACACCATATGTAAGTCAGAAAAAAAACCTTATACTTTATCTCCAAATCCCAATTCCAAAAAAACTATTCAAGCACGTAGGAAACAAATACAAGCACCTACCTCATCATATAAGAGACAGCATAACTCCTTCCTCAGTGCCAACCAGCTAAACAGGGCTGTGCTCCTCTTTCTCCCACTTACAATGCAATCAGCTACACAGGTGTTTTGAGCCTTTTGCTCACTCACACGCTCCCACCCCTACAGCATTGGTACTCTGTTTCAGAGGGCTGCTATTCAGTCTGAGCATCTGTTCCAGCAGCCATGAGGAAATTTTCTTGATGGGGCTGTAAAAGACAAGTGGTCTTATTATCCTACCTTACTACCAATGTAACACCAATACATTTGGGTGAACTGGTGTTCAGCAGTTGTTGGAGCTTGTAATTAATATCCGTTAGTTCAAAGGAAACCAAACGTTACACGAATTATGAGTGTAACCTAAGGACTCTGCAGAAATTATAAAATAAATGGCAAGAATCCTAGGCCACTTACACTTGTCCCTTTAAATGCCTCATTAGTTGAGCAACAAAAATAATACAACCATTAGTAAAACTATTATTTTAAACTATTATACACCCACTTCAATCAGAATGTTCAAACAAGCAAATTGGTGCCCAGACTGCTTGATTGTAAATATCAAACTAAAATTAGCATGACTTCAATTCTGTCTGCTTCTTTGTGTGACTTGAGAAATTCAGAAATGCAAATAACTGTCATGCAAAAAAATTAAAGAAAAAAAAGATTGCCACATTTTTCTAGGAAACTATTACCACATCTTTCAAGGAAATCATGCTCTGCTAATTTTTTAAGCTAAGTAATCCAGTGTTTTGAATTTGAATTCATCTCTTTTAAGCATATTGTTCTAGGGCATGTTCTGAATGATTTAATGATGATTTCTGAAATGGTATTTTCATCCAGATGAAACACTGGACGCCAAACTAATCTACACTAAGGTGGTACAACTAGCATCACTTAGACTAAAAGCAGATTTTTTCACAAGATCCATGGCCTAGGAGGCACAAAAATCCTCATTTAGTAATGTGGTGGACAGCCCAGCTCTGATCCAACCAGATTCCTTAGGAGAATGCCACGAGTTCCAGTGCCTACATCATTTAAGCAGAAAATGAGCTAGTGAGAGAAGATTCATTTATCGTAATTACTGAGGAGAAAGTATTCAAAATTTTCTAACATTTGAAATGTAATAAATAGCTACCTTTGGCAAAAGATAACTGAATATTAATCTCATTTTTCTACTTATGTAGCAAAATAAAATAGAGGCAGGTATTCAGACATACCTTGTCCTTTTCAGATAAGATCTGTAGACATCTCAGAGACAATTTCTAAAAGTGCTTACAAGCACTCAAATGATATTTCAAGTTACATTCCCAATAGGAATACTTAAGCCTAAACCCCATAGCATAAATACGGTAATTTCTAAATTCCTTCAGATGATATTTTCAAAAGAGTTCAAGTACTCATTGTTATGCACTGAGACAAATAAACAATAGAACCTGCATTTCCTGACTTTCTCCAAATCACTTTCAAGTGATCTTCTTGTATCTACAAGACACACAACCTTTCCCTGCTGGGGCTAAATTAAAATGCATGACCACCATTAAAAAAAAAAAAAACAAAAAAAAAACCCACCACTTTCTCCCTCTTCACATTAGCTCTTCACTATTTTTCTATCTGTGATACCTTTTTGTTTGGGGCATATGAGAAAATTCAACAAACTTTAGCTTTACACAAATTACACAAGAAAGTAACCATGCCTATTTCCCCAAAGAATTAACTATGTGAAATCCCAAACCAGAGTGTTTCCTAATCCCACTGTAGGTGATGCAAGAAAATGCATGGTATTTCTGCCAGTATACAGCACTACCAATACTGATAGTTTTGGATCGCAAATTATTATACTGTCTTCTCACCCATACCTCTGCAATGCAGCTATGGATACTCTCAGATGATATCAGCTCAGCAAGGTGTTATAGCTCCTGTTCCTGCTTCTAAGAGCTGGTTACAGCTCCTAGAAAATGTCTCCTCTTTTCCAGCTCCATACCCATCACAGTGGGTCTGTCTGTTTTCCCCTTAGCCTCTGTTAGGCAGCCCTAGAGAATTATTTATATATATCATCAACTGTAGTCACAAGTGCTGCAATTTATCACAGTGGTACTGCACAAAAACACCTCATTTGAGCCCTGTCAGACTGTGCCAAGTTTGTTTCATTAATACAGGTTTCTGCATGAAAAGATATTCCCTCATTGATGTGCATGGTATTTGATTGAAACATTCTAAACAACGCAGAGATGTAATCAACATGAGAAAGTAATCACTGGGAAGTACAGCATTAACTTTCTTCTCAACATAGAGTCATGACACGGGTGTTCTATTCCCATAGACTTACTGACAAACCAGAAAGAACTATCATTAAGAGCTCACACGGTTGCCTTTGAAAGTGGGAAAAAAAAAAGTTTTGCACAGCTGTGGAGGAGTTAAGTTACTGACTAGTGGAAAAGCCATCTAACCCTGTGATTCATCAGGAAAAGTTTCCTCAGGAGTTGAAAGACCCATATTAGGAAAGAGAAAAATACAGGCAGTTTGTAAAAGCCTGGCTCTTCTGACATCAGTGAGTTTTGTTGCTGATGCCTACCAATGGGCCGAGGAGTTAATTTAAAGGATACCAAATAATGACTATCACTTCTGCAAATCCATATGGTTTTACTTTAAAATATTGTTCCATAACATCGGTAATACAGATCGGGCATACAGAAAAACGAAAATCTTGTTCCACCATTAGTTTTTCCCTGACTTTCAAGTCAGAATTATTTACCTGCATCTTACTGACATCCATCTAGGGGTAATACTGCTATCTCTACTTATTCTATAGAAGGTACAGACTTAAGGGCACAATACATCATGATACACTCAATTTAGGATATTTGACTTGAAAAATAGATACCCATAACTTCTCAAATCTATGTGTGAAATTATTTTTCTATATGGAGGATATACATGGAAGTTTATATTAAGTCTTTTGAAGCTATATTAAAACCACAGGTCCATATATCTATACTTGGTAGAAAGTGATTACCCTATTTACACTGAATGTATAGTTAATGGTAGAAATATAATAATCCATTTTTGTAGAAATTGTTCTACACTGCAACATTTGCATTCACATATGAATTAAGAATTCATTGATAGTCACGGATGAATTCACGTGGCACAAAAAGAGCAGAAGATGCACTTCGTTTCATGCTGTATGATAAAAATGGACCTTTTTGGCCAATTTTGGTACTTTTTCTCCAGCTCCTTGTTGCAATACAGCTGAAGTCACAAATATTTCTAGAAAGAAAAGGTTTATTCACCACATTAACTGCTTGGAATACCCATACATGCTTTAGTTAGAGCACAAAGCGTAACAAATCCTTTACCAAGAACAAGTTTTTTGTATATATTAAAAAGTATCAGTATGGGTACAGCCAAGCTCTGTGCGGTAGAACTTCATGGTCTTCAATGCAGTTCTAAAATTTCCTGTTGAGTTCAGTATTACACAGTAACTTTTCTTTGACTTGTATGTTACAGTCACGAGGTAAGAACAGTACCATAAGGAGGAGAAATAATCATAAATTGAACACAGAATGAAAACGGGCCTGCAAACTGAGTATTATAAGCACAAATGTACACAAACAATGCAAATCCTCCACAAACAAAAATCTAACTGGGGCAAACACTGTTTGTACATATACCTTCTACTACTCAGCCCATATCTAATATTAAAAATCCACCAGCATCTGAATCCTCTAGCTGTGATCCTACAGATGAAATCCCTGCCGTATTACTCTACTCCCTTACAGACAGCATTCTGCTTTCCCTTGCTTGAACAAGGTCTTTGCTTAAGCCTATTAACTGAAAGACATTTTCAAACATCTACATTTCATACACAGCCACTTTCCAGATTTTAAAGGAGTCCATATAGTCTGCTACAAATTGCTTATGTATCACTTCCATAGAGCCCATCAAAACTTCTTGACACCAATACACAAAAAAGCAAAATAAGAATTATGTGAATTGTCACAGAGAAATTAAAAAGTGAAGCATTCCCAAAGGCCTCTGTTTGAAGCTGTTATCAAATGCTTGAGCAGTATCAAATCTTCCATTTGTCTCAAGATCAAGAGAAAAGTCTGTCTTTATGCTTATGCCAGTGCACTGTGCTGTAGTCTATCAAATAAGCTGTTTGATTACTGGCAGAGATGGAAATTTGGAATTCTGCCAATATAATAATATGGCTGCCAGGATGAGCCTGAATTTAAGATATTAAATATTCTAACAGACTGGCCACAGACAACTTTATTATAGACAGCCACAATGCAGTGATGCAGCAGTACCTGTGTGCTGAGAAACAAGAACACCAACCCCTGCAGATTGCAGGCACAGAAGAGCTCACATCGTTCCTCCTGCAGTTCAGGGCCATACAACACAATCCTTAGTTGGTAAAGAAATTGAAGTAGTTTCTATGACTTTTGAAACAGTTTCCTGTGGCTACTTGAGAGCATATTGGTTATAGTGTACCAGTTTTATGAATGTTTTAAAATTGAACTGAATTGTTTTGGGTTAATTTCTGTCAAAATTATGCTTTTTGTGGGACTTGATCACTGTGAGCTAGGTGCTTAAGGAAGGCAGAGTTAGGCAGCAACACAGACACAAAATCCTTCTTTTAAACTGCCCTTGTAGGTGTTGCTACAGGGGGTAACGCGAAGGAATGGCTGATAGCACAAGGAGCTTTCCAGCTTCACAGTTTCCCTTTTGTATATCCCCTTTACATCTCCTTAGCTGATTTAAATGATTATAATCTAACTGAAATAAACAGAAGCTAGAGAACCTGGGTTGCATATACAAACCAATAACGCCTAACAAAAACGTGCTTTAAAGAAATTCTTCATATAATTTGGCTAAGGCTATGCTCTGTCACTGTTCAGTCTGCTAGCTTTACTCCATGACACTTCGCATTGTAGCTGGGACTGACTTCTCTTCAGAAAGTATCATAATATTGCTATATCACAACACACCGGGACTAGTTCTGGAGTCCTTTCTACAAGTAACTTCAACTAAAATGTCAGAGCATTACTTGCCTGTAACACTTGAGAAAAGCAGAGCACTGGGGACCAGTGACAGATGATGTGGGGTGCTATGACTTTGTGCAATGTGATGAGCAATCCTGGTTGCTGCTGGAATTGAGTTTCATGGCCACCATAGGTACTGTTATGACAGAATCTTTCTGGAAAAGAAGATCTGTCAGCACATACTACTCAAAAATAATTGGCTGTCTACCTGAGGCATGTGTGTACAAACCCGTTGCATTTCAGAACCTGCTGCAGAAAGTGCAGATGGCGTTACAATGGATTCACTTTAGAAAATATTTACATGACATTAGCTGCAATAGTTTTCTCACTTTCTTTACAGTAGTACACATGTGGGCAAAAAGTGTATGCATAAATATTTCTGTCATTAAACTCAAAATGGTTAACAGCTGATTTCCTCCACATCCTAACATCTGAAGTCAAAACAGAAAAAAAAAAAACAATTTTGAAACTCAATAATTGAGCTGCATTTAAAGGGCAGTTTAAAAGTCATACCGATAAATAAATACAAAATAAAAGAGAAATCTGGCATGGCTCCTACAGTGTATTTGCTCTGGCAACAGTAATTGGTCCTGAATCAGAGGAACAATTTTCTCCAAAGCTGCTGCTGTTTTGATGTGGAATCATAAAGCTAGAAGAGACCTAAAGATTAACATGAGGAAATTAGCACATTTATAAACATCTGATTGTGTAAATAAAGAGAGGTTTTAAAGATCCGCTTGTGTGTTAATCAATGGCAAATATACTGATTTCCGTTGAGTCAGGTTGACATGTTAGACAAAATTTTTAGACTAGTAACATGGTTTGCAACTAGAAATAAATTAATGATAACAGATAAAAACAAGAATTTATTAAGCTATTTGGAAAAAAAGAAAAAGTATTGTTGGATAATTAACACATTTTGATCCCTATACTGAGTAAGACAGGAGAAATATCGGATACAAGAATCCTCATTTATTTATAGGAATTAGATTAGATGATTTGATTGTTTTTGACTGAGGGTTAGGGTTTGTTGGGTTTGGTTTTTTTCCATTTTCTCTTTTCATTAGCTTACATTTAGTGTTTGGTCTAATATACACTTTTTCAATTCAACTAAAATCTAAATTATTTGTCAGCAGCAAACCAGAACAATTTGAGAGACCAAATCATATAAATACACGTCCAGCAATGTTTTGAAGGCAGAAAGAATGAGCCAGATGGTTTCTATCACTTCCCACTCCACGGTGCAGCAAGGGGTTAGTATGGTTTTCTGAGCAGCTTCTTACATTTTGTACCTTGAAAGGAATTATGTACTGCCTGCTTGTGTTCCTGTAGACAGTGAACTTGATGTATTTCGATGTCTGTCTTCAGCTGCTCCTGCCCCAGGTAGCAGATCTGATTTGGAAGTCTAACTAAAATGTACTCAGTTGGGCAGCTTACTTAAAAAAAAAAAAAAGCATACTTAGAGTATGAAAAGATGTATATCTATTCCAGCACAGATTTCAGTGCTTATGAGTTAAATTCTCTTTTAACTGTGTGAAACAAAATTGTACAGTCCAAAATTTAAAACAATTAAAAATTACTTGTTACTATGCCAGATGCCCTTAAGTATAAAATTAAGCTCTTGAATACCGCAGCCAATTCTTTCTTACTTGTTCACTTTCTGAATTTTACTTCTTTCAAATAATTCAGTTACTAGCCACATTGGGGAAGATTTTCACTGTGAAAAAACACATTTCATTATATATTTAAACTGACAACGCAGTTTTCAGCACTAACAATGTCATTATGATCATTCTGTGAGCATTTAAAAATAGATCTTAATAATATTTGCCAACAATGTACAGTTCTAAATAGTCCTGAAAGAATAGGAAGGGAATTTTTAGATTCTGTTTGTCCCCAGCATGTGGCTACACTATTTGTTCCCCATCCCATGTCAGGGACCGGAAGAGCTGCCACAGGAATGGCTGGGGACACTACACCATGCAGGACAGAACAGCTAGTCCTTGAGAGGGACTCCTTCACACAAAAAAGAGCAAGTTCTGCATTTTTACCTCCCTTAACTGAATAAGCACAGGACTAATTTTATATCAACTGTGATAGCTAGTTCTACACAAGAAAGGGGGAAGGAAATTTAATCAGCAGGGACACTGGGGAAAATTAGAAGGCATCAGCTCTTTATTACATGAAAACACAAAACAGGAATGTGACAAATACTGAAGAAAAAGTGAATTTATTTATAGAACCTTTGTTTCATAGAAGAATTTGGAGAGACAGGAGGCTCTGTGGAATTTTCCAAGCTTTAGATTATTAAAGTGGCTATAGGGACTGAAACTCTAACTTTGGGAAGTTTTGCAAAACGAAATGAACGCGTCTCACGTTGCCGCGAGAAGGCTGATCAGCAGAGTTCTACACACAGTTGCTATTCTGAAGCTAGATCCTGAAAGTCTACAAAACTAAAAGAGATCATTTATTCTAGTGAAATTGGCTCAATAGACTTAAATACTAGAGATATCCTTGATTTGACCTTGATTTGTTGTTCAGCTCTAAACTAGTAAATCATTAGTTTTCATGGGACTTAGAAACACAATTTTTTTTGTAAGCAGGCATTCCATCATCCTTTTTTCCACCTTTAATATCAGTAAATTATTAATGCTATAAGAGAGTGCTTTTTCAGGCTGAGGATTAAGAACTGAATTTTATAGGACACTATTAATTTTTAAAAATGTACTATTTATTCATTGTAACCATATGTTAGCTCCAAGGCAACTTTTATTGGAGGGAAATTTAGTTTCCAGATAAATGAGAAATGGCAATGTGTTGTATAAGCTTACCAAGAAAATATTTATATGAAATGCACCGTGGAGATCAGCAAAATTGAAGGGTTCTAAATCAGTTTAACGAGAAATTCACAAGTGAATGACTGCCTGGGACAGCATGTTATTCAGTTGTTGATACTAGATACTGCTGTTCACAAGCCAGAACTTTACATTGAAAGGTTCCATAGTTTTACAATCTGCTTTAGAGAAAAAACATCACACCCTTTTGAAGATCAAATCAACAGAAATATTGGAAAGACGGTGGTCACAAGCACTAATATTCCAAAGAGACATTCATGAGAGAAGGTGATACAGAGTCTGAAGAACCTAGATGAATTCCTATTATGCTGTCAATAGGATGAAGAAGGAAGCATTTGATTTGCAAATCTATCTAATCCACCAACATTAGCAGAAAATATAAAAACAAAGTGAAACAATACATTACAGCAAGGGAAAATACTCCCAGAAATTCTAAGCAATAATTCATTGCAATATAGTTATTGAAATCCACACAACTCCATTACAGTGCTTAGTGGAGGTAAGATTTACTGAGTGCTGTAAAACAACGAGCACTGCTTTACATTTATCATTCACTTTGAAAAGTAACTAGAAAACGTATTTTGGCTTCTAATATTTCTCACTGCAGATCAAATATGGTAAGCTGATAAGTAAAAAGGCAGGTGTATTTCCTGAACATAAGCTAAATATTCAAACCAGACTTCTTCTCGCGCTGTGATGACAGCAGTACGTATTCAGAAGGCCAGATCATACCTTTGATGATGCACATGAAACTCTAAATACTTTGAGCAATGCAGACTTAAGAGTGGAACTCAGCTTACTCTTTCCTTTTCTGTCATAATGGCAATCACCCACAAGTCCAAGTACACATCTTGTAAGTAAAATAACGGCATTTCTAAATAGTCATTTTAATTCCCTCCTGTACCTTCTTCCTTCTCTTTGGTTCTCACCTTGTGTTTTTATGTGATCTTCATGGAATTATTAAGTTTGCAGTTTCTTTCAGAAACCTTGACACAGAGCAAATTCTATAACCAACTTATCTGTCAGCTGCAGAATACCACCAGGACAATGGTTTACTGAGAAGTTGTTCTATCTAACAATCCATGTTTTAATCACTTTTTAGTATTAACAAACAGTGGAGAAATTTATGAACTATATAATGTCAAGTAAGGAATCTTTAAAATGATGAATAAATGAAAATCCAATGAAGTACAAAAATGCTTTGATGAACTTTTGTTTATCAGTTAGCTCATTATTTTTATACAGTATGTCTACCGTTCTTGTGTCTAATGAACTGCAAAAATAAACTAATTAAATGTCAGCCACTGATGCTTAACTAAATAGTTGTCCTGCATGCACATCATCTTGTAAGCAAATTCTTGAAGATGCTTGACCAAAAAATACGCTGTAGCTAAGTCCTCCAGGAATACCTCTCTATCATTAATCATGATTCCTGAGACAACTACAGCTTTCCTGCCTGGAAATTGTGAACAGGATGAAACCAGGAGTTTTAAGTGCTTTGGGTATTTGACCCTGCTGTCCAGATGTCTGGCATCTCACTGAAGCAGTAGCTTTAACAGTTCCACTCAAAATCCTTGCTAAACCTGCACACTGTTTATGTGCAGGTCATGTTTATAGCCATCTTCACATCTGAAGTGCTTCCGACAGTCCATGCATGCACAGCAAACGCATGCACGGATACAGCTCAAAGCCTCAAAAGAAAAGGTTTTGTAGTCTGTCATGTTGGTCTCTGCCATAATAGCAGCATATTTTATGTGCTTATGCCATAAAATCCAGATTCTGAGTATCACAAGCAAAAGCAAGCACATTACAGTGAAAAAAAGGAAAGTGGTAGGGAATATACACACCTGCTGAGACATCCGACACATTGTTTTCTGTTACCATTAATAATGGCTTACTCGAAACATATCTACAGGCAGAACATTCCTGAGAAGGGGGACAATCTAATCTCTGCTATGAAGACTACTATGACACACACTTTTATACCTATTTCTACTTACACAGCACATGAACATAAGTTCTACAAGGCACCACCTGGTAAATGCTTTCCCTCTCTTGCTAAGGAGTGTATAAAATACAAATGCAAATTTGTCATTCTATCAATTGCAATTTAATAATGGGGGGACGGTAGAAAAATAAATATTACAATATCTCTTAAATCAATAACACTATTTGTTACCATTAGATTTGAGAATGATAAAATTTCCTACCTAAAAACAAACTTCAAAATGCACACATTTAAAAATATTATTAGGAATTAAAATAACCTAAGCACAAACTAATACTTCACATACACACTTTTTTTTTAAGAACTAATATAGGTTAATGTTTCTTGAAACCAATGACTTACAAAACTACCCAATTAAACTATTCATTTCCCTTCAGAAAACAAACACTGACAGACTCCTCTGGAAAAGCATTTCAAGTGCAATAAGCCAGCTAACGAATGCGTGTACTGTGCTGCCTCAGGGAATGCACACATGCACTGATAACACTGTGAAAGTTTTCCGAAATTCTGTGTGATGACCATAGCGATTTGTTCTTTCTTGCTGTGGGAGGTACAAACATTAACTTATTGAATCCCAGATCAAAAGAACAAATTGCATTAAATACCATAAGCACTGCCTTGTAAGCAATGATGAGAGCCTTTTTCTTGGCCTTGAATCATTTCTCTAAAAGTCACTCGAATTCATAAATATGTACTCCAAATTTAATTAGAAACACAAGTCAGGCATATCTTAGTGGTTTCATTTTGTTTTGACTTATTCTCCATCCAAGTTTTTTCTGCCTTCTTTTTCCCTATTTGAAATTTCACATTTTATCTCAAGTCGATCCTGACTAGGAAAGGGTCCACAAACACGTTCCTCACAGGCGTACAGCTGTCACTGCCAGCCTCCTAACCCCAAAAAACCAGCAAAGGAATGTTTTTTTCAACTTCAGTACACAGAGAGGAGACAAGAAATGATGCACCATAAATACATACTATATAAAGTATTTTAAAGCATTTAGAATATTTAAAAATTAGTTTTAGATATATTATGCTCACTTTTTAAAAGGAAATACCAATACAAAATAACAATTTGCTTCTGGACATTGATTTTGCTTTTCTTTTGTTAAAAACCCTACTTTTCCTTTTCTTTCCTTCTTTCTAGCACTTAGAAGACTACAGAAGTCTTCCTAGCAGTAGGCAAACTTCCATCTTACCCTTAACCATGTGTACCTAACAGAACAGAAAAATACTGGCATGAAATTGCTGCTGGCTTTGCTGAAAAATCTCCTGGATGGAAACATTTCTCTTTGTATTAATGCCTAGAGACTAACACAGAAGTAGTGACCACAAACACAACGGAACACTCAGAGGATACCGGCAGCATATGGAAGATTTGGGCAATGAGCAGCAGATGAGGGACTGAATAGAACACACCTTAAAAGCTCTTCCTACATCTTCCTGAATTATCACCCAACCTTTTGGGGCAGCTCCCTAGCATGTGAAAAGATAGCTAGCTCAGTAGTTTTGTTCTCTGTCCTTTTCCAAAGAAATCCAAGGTGACTCAAAACGAACAAGTTTGTTGAATTTTATGTGGTCTTCAAATGAACATTTTAAATCGAACTCACTCTATTTCATAGAGATACCATCAGCAATGGAAAAAAATAATCTCACAAGAATACTCAATTTTGTAACAGTGACGTAGATGAATGTCAATTTTTTTACAGCCCAAGGTACTGTCCTGTCCTCCAAGTCACAGTCAGGAGATAAGGCCAGAAGTGCCAGTGTCTACTCGCAAAGCATTGAGCAATTGCCATTTTAGAGCAGAATGCATTTGTCTCCAAAAACTGAACTAAATTCCACCCACTCAAACTTCTGTGTCAACTTAGAGGGTTGCTTAGTCTCTTTGCTTTTTGTTTTTTTTCTTTTTTTCCTACTGGATTTTATAGCAACTGTCTGATATTTAATTTGCCTCAAGTGGTCAGAAAGACTGCTGCCAGCATCCACAGTCATCATCCTCTAAATAGAAATCACAATCTATCTCAGCTGAGCGTCCTTTATGTACACCAGACAGAATTTCAGCTCTGCAGGAATCTTCATTCACTCTGGGAATTTTAAGCTATATTTGATACACTGACCATATAACCATATAAAATTGTTTGGAATTTCATGCTGATTTAATAGAAATCACAGTTGTTTTCTGTTTTATATGCCCATTTTCAGGTTTTTTTTCTCCTTCTGGCTCTAATTTGATTTCTTTCCCAGCTAATTTGTGGTATACTCAAGTCCTCTTTTAAACCTTCTCTAAATTTTTACATGGATCCTTTAGATAAAGTAACTGGAAAACCTAATTTACATTTTCATGTTTAACTCAATGCTATATAAGACCTGCTTGAAGCATGGCCTAGGAACCTTCTCATCCTCAGCATCTTAACAGTTTAAGCATGTCTTTAAGTAATTTTGAATTTATTAAAATATTAAGAGAGTACTTGAATGGAACGATCTATGTATAAGAATTTTCTCTTTCCTCTGCTAGCTTGGTGAATTTTTCCTTTCCACGAATAGAGATTAGAAATTAAGGATTAGAACTTCTTACTTCAAAAGGAAGCATCTAAGAACATACTTGCTGAAATAAGCTGATGAATGGCACACTGTTACACTGGGGAGGTTATCAGCAGAATTTCTGACTGTACACTTCAGGTCTTCATAATTTCTCTGAAGTATCTGGTGCTAAAATAACATTCAGAAACTAACAAAGATAGACCCCAAATATAAGCCAGCTCAGTATTTTTTCTATTGATATTGTGATTTATGCACTTTAGGTATAAAATTGCCTATAAAAATAACACAACATAGTAAGTTTACTTCTATTATCATTCTTCTGTGTATACAGAGATTTACCTCCTTTTAGTGAATCAGTTAAAAGGAATTAAGCTCAATGTTCACGATAGATGACCAATTAAATTAATACATTTTCATCCATGTAAATCCTTGTCTTAAGTGCAGTTACAAATGGTGTATTGGAATGGTGAGATTTGCTTGACTCAGATTACCAGAAAGAAAGAAAACCAAAAGGGCCTCTCATTCACAGACTTGGCTGAATGTAATAATCAAATCTGTATTAAAAACCGTATACACTAATAACATGAGGATAACCATACCAGCTAAAATCCAAATTTATCTTTGCCCAACACTCTGTTGCAAGAATCACCAGTAGCAGACAATTACAGAGCTGACTGAAGAAATAGGAAATATTTGTTGCTGACCAAAACTCTGCTTGAACAGCTTTGTTACTTCTTGACATCTACTGCAACAAAAAATCTTACTGTCTATTCACCATTATGTAATTTCTTATGTAGTCATGGAGTGTCAGGAACACATACAAAATAAAGACAGATCACTATGACAATAATGCCATATACTGTAATCTTGATATCTTGCTATCTTGACTTAACACAGATTCTGAATGGAAATTAAACAAGGAAGGACAACTACAACTCACTTTCTCTATTTCATGGATGTTATTTTATTCTTTTGTATAACCTTCAGCAATTTTCTGCTTTGGTGCTATAATTATAATACCGAAATTCACTTTTATGTCTGAATCCATTATAAAGTTATAATTTGAAGAGACAGTGACTTCCATTATGCACGCCTCTTTAACCTCAAAGTTTGTGCTGTGTTTAAATCAAGCTGAGCATTTAAAATAATAATAATAGAAAAGTACATTAGATGCTTTCACAGTGATATTATTTTGTTTATAAGTATTAAAGATTTCTTCAACTATGTTGTAACAGAACTTGTGCTCTGGGAAGCATGCAGTGCATAATAGGTGTGGAGGAAAAAGCTGGCCACCTTATGTCTCGTGTGTTCAGATTCTGTATTTAAAGGAAAACATTTTCACGTATGTACATGACACTTTGTAATTAACAGAACAAGTGAGTTTCATACAAAAGATTATATACTGAAAGATCATTAATGAAGTTATAATCATTAATAGTTTATATCAACTGTCACAACCTCGCCTGTAGCAGGGGGGTTGGAACTTGATGATGCTTGAGGTCCCTTCCAACCCAGGCCAGTCTATGACTCTGTGATTGATTCTATGATCACAGTTCTAAATACATGGTAATGTCTTAATTTTCCAAAAGCTTGCTAGAAATATTTCCATTTCCTACATGTTTTAATTAAAAATTGCAATTAATTTTAATAGTTCTGCATTTCTGAAATAGAGAGAAGAGTTACCAAGGCGGAGACTCAAGAAGGAAAGGGGGGTTACAACATGCTGTCTTATTGCACTTGTGTCACATGCCTTAGAATAGAGAGAGGAACTTAATGGAGATTCCAGTAAAAAAGTGCATGCAAGATGCTGCCTCAGAGACCTAAATTCAATAAATGTTTTGCTAGAAAGGGAAAATTTCATTGGGGATTGGTTAAGACAGCAGAACAGAAATGATCTAGAACTAGGAACAGAAAAATGAGTACATGCACAGTTTGCAATAGGTCACAACGTCCTGTGAAGAGAATGATGAAAATACAAGCACTATTTCTACTGAACTCTCTGTGGTCTCTTTTCTTTGCCTTTAACATTGCCGATAGTACAACATTTTATATGTGACATAATTATTGTATAATCATTCATGTCGTGTTCCTTCATTAAACTTTATGGAGAGATGCACAGACAGAGTAGTTTAGAAATGCGCCATTCAAAGACCTAAAAGCATCTTTGGATGTCTTATCGCCTCTGCGTCACAGCGTCAGATGTTATTTATGTGAGAGCTAGCCCTAGGTCTGGGGGCACATAATTGCTTACAGTTGTGAAAAGCATATAATAATACAGCTAATAGTACCATAGATGCATAGTAATTTATGAATCTCAAGTTATGTCTTTAATTATAAATCTCTTCCTTTTTATGCACAAATGGGATTTGCACAAATAAAATGCAGAGCTGCGTGACGGTCCCTGAGTACAATAAATCTATCACATGTACTGTCATTTCAAAGTATGTGCAGAATATAACTTTGCTAGATGACATTTTAGTTTACCACTCAGATTTGCTCTACAGGAGGATTATAAAATGTTTCTACATTCCCTATTTCTATCCAGAACCCATAAACTAAAAAACTATGCCAAGTTCTATTTAGATGGTGTTAAGCTTCCACATAAAAGATCTTTAGAGCTGAACTGAGAATAGAGTAGAAAAACAAGTACTCAAAACCAAAATAAAGTTATTCCTACAGGTTAGCATGTCAACATCCACTTTGTTAAAAAAATAAAAAATAAAATAAAAGCTAAAATAATACAAAAATTCTAATAATAATATTGCCTTAGGCAAAAGCTTCTGGCATTTCCTTTTTAAAAGAAATAGTATTTTGTACTCCTGTAACTTCAGCCAACAGCAGCTTACTCAAGGAAATCTCAGTTCCTATTAGCATGACTTGTTTTACAAAGTCATTCTGAATCTTTCATTTTTTTTCATTCTGTATAAATAGAAAATTCAAACATAGGCTTAAAAAAACCAAAAACCTTCTCCTAAAGATAATGGCCAGCATAGGCAGAAGAACAAATGGATATAAACTGTTGCTGAAAAAATGCAGATTGCAAATTACTACAGAGTCTGTAGCCATTAAAATAAATCAAGCTCTGGAACTGCCTTTGGCGGAAACACTGGGGGCAAAGAAATAACTCCAATTTAGTATTGGCAAAGATTATGAAAAGAGAATTATCTGATGCAATTCGCAGGCTAGCAGAGCACTGGACTTGATGACCCAGAGATCCCTTCCACTCTTGTGCTCTTTGTTTGGCCAGATGCAGATGTTCATCTGTTTTTCAGCCTCGCTGTGGTTTCTCTAAAGTGAAATTTAAATGAAAGTTAATACAATTTTTGTAAGTTTCAGTTAGAAATTGCCCTTTGTAAGAACTGTTGTTAGGCCTGCAGCAGAGTGGAGCTTCTCAAAGAACTCTGAAAGCTTTACTTAAAGTTGGCTTAACACTAAGTATAAATGTCCAGAGAAATGAGCATCCAGCAGGGCACACACCAAGAGAAGAGGTAAATGAGCTACTGGTAGAGAAAACAGGAAGAAAAAAGAGTAAACAATAACAGGCAGGTCTACTACATCAGTAATATTGAGGAAAAAGAAGAAAGCAAAAAGAACAGAAATCAAAAGATATTAGGATATAGAGAAAGTATATGGAAAGAGAAATATCAGTGATATTCATGACTTTTTTAAAAAAAACCAATAAATGAAAAAAATATTATCATGTATGGTAGCTGCAAAGAGTCAACACAAATCTGAAAGAAAAGGAAAGGAAAGGTTTTGCCCAAGGGGAAGGTCATCATTTTGGTGACAAGCTAACACAATTCTCTCTCCCTCTCCCCTCCTCCCATGTTCAGCTGTTGAATTTCTGCCCATAGCTGACTGCCTTTGAAGGATCCCTTTTCCTAGAACAAACCCTAATACAAATGCTATTGCACAAAGTGCTGTACGTGACTCAGCACAGAGGAAAACAACTCAAACTCAGAAATATAAATCTAAACTATTGCTTGAAACAGTAATAATATTTTAGCTTGAAAACAACCTGGCATTCCTTAATACCGTGTACCACCCTCCTGCCTTTGTTCAGCCTCATTTATTTTTTTTTAAATTTAACTTAAATATTCTTTTATGTTGCAAGTAACTTAAATGTATCATTGTGACTACAGAAAGCTGTTGCTGATATACACACACCAGACGAAAACAAAGTCATTTATAGAGATATATAGGAAAACACTGCATGTTTTTTCGTTTTGAATAAATAAGCTCTCAGTGCAACTTTTAATTATTTTCAAATACAGGTTATCTTTGCCATTCCTACCAGCTATAAAAGCATGCAAAGGTCAAGCGAATACTTTATCTTATTCAAGACACAGAGGTCTGCTTTCTATCACTTGCAAGTTCTAAGGTTTACACTTGTTTGCTGGCGATGCAGCTACACGTGTCTTCAAAACAGAGGCTTTGCACAACTTCTGTGAACCTTAATTGCTATCTATGTAATTCTTCCACATGAAACCCTGAGTATGATAAATTGTAAGATACACTGATCGTTTGAAAATACACAGATTTCTTACACTAACATCTCCATTTCAGTAGATATTTAACATGTATCATACAAATTTGAAGTGGCCGTGTGCAGAAATGATCACCTGCAGGAGACTTTAAGAACCTAGCCCTTCCTTCACATGAATGGATACATATTTTTTCTAATAACTATTGATACGGATATTCAATAAGCACAGAATTACATCTGTTTAAAAAAAATCTTACAAGTTGACTGGAAAACAGACATTTTGCATCGGTGTAATTTCTCCTGTGTTCATTTGCAGGTATTCTAGAAATCCGAACGGTAGCAGTTGGAATCGTGGCAATCAAAGGAGTGGAAAGTGAATACTTTCTAGCAATGAATAAGTCAGGAAGACTCTATGGAAAGGTAGGGATACCAAATTCTCCTCAGCCATCGAACTGACTCCCATGCTAACTTCTCTAACAATCATCATGGACTATCTTAAAAACATGCATCACTTTTTGCATGAAATAGTACAAAAGAAACTAACAAATTCAAATGTATCCCATATTTACCTAACAACAGACTTTCATACTCACTTTAAAAATTCAGTTATTAGAGTTTGTATACTTTTTTAAAATGTGAAATATTAATGGGAAATATGTAAAGCTAAAGCATTCAATACTCAGATTTCAGAAGCAGAATTTAGTTATTGTATTATTATTATTTAGTTATCATTAATATAGCTATTTTATATTTTATATATTATATTATTTTANNNGCTATATCTCATCTCCCTCAGTTTAAGTACGCTGTGATTCTATTTAATAAACCCCTGTACTTATTTTACTCTAAACCATTTATTCTCAACAGAAAGTGTGCAATGAGGATTGCAACTTCATAGAACTAATTGAAGAAAACCATTATAACACATATGCTTCTGCAAAATGGACACACAAAGGAAAAGAGATGTTTGTTACCTTAAACCACAAAGGTGTTCCCATGAAAGGCAAAAAAACAAAGAAAGAACACAGAGCATCCCACTTTCTTCCTCTGGCAATATCCTAATCATACATGATCTATAAAGAACTAGTTCCAGCAGGAAGATTATTTTTACGAAGATTATTTGACAAGGTATCAAGAGAGGCTGGAATACTACTGAGAAACTGAACAAGCTGGACTTGCGCATTTATGTTTATTTTTAAGAGACTGCATGGAAAAGATTTGAAAATATACACAAAACCAGATTTGCTAACTAAAAGCTGTAAAAAATTCTAAAGAGTTGTACAATCATTATCTTAGTCATTTTAACTGGGTAGTTTCTTAAATTAATTTACCCTGAAGAACAAGTCATGACTTGATTATCTGATAATATTTAATTTAAAAGAAAAAAAAAACAAAAACCAAAAAACAATCTGCTTCTTAAATATGGCTGCTATAATAATAATAAGCAGATGATAATGTTGTGTAAAATATGTCAGACTTTAAGGCTGCTGGAATGAGTTGTCAGATTATCAAGTCAATAGTTAAGTGTGGAGGCTGAGCAGTATTTTAAATACTTTCCCCAAGACACCAATATCCTACACATAAACTATATGACCAGAAAAAATATATAATCGTGTAAATGTCTATTGTTGTATTCAGATAAAAGAGTTAGTTTGGAAAAAAAATAAGTTTACTCTACTACAAAATGTTCCTATCTATTAATGAAACAAATACTTAATGCTGCTCTAAAAGATGTTTCAAAATAGTGTATGTAAAATAATAGGAATAAATAATGTACTTCATCTCACTTTTCACAAAGCAACATTTTATATAACGATGAAGCAGAAATTCAGACATATTAAGGTATTTTATGTAACATATCCTATCTTTTGTATAATTCCTGTTAGGGCATACAGCTTTTAATATTGTTTTTTTTTCCAACCTTATACATGCTTTTTCTGTTGTTACAGCATTAAACTTTATTTTAAGTTGTATTTGAACTTTATTGTTTTAAGTTATTTAAATGTTATTTATAAAAAAAAACTTATTAAGCTGCATCTGTTTCATATGCTTTTAATTCTAAAGGAACAACAAAATGGTCTGGCTGAGATGCACGGATTTTTTTCTGTGACCAGACACAAAGTCTAGTACACAACCCTCTTGCCAACATACATTGGATGGCAGACAAAAATGACAGCCTGCAGCAAAGCGCACAATGGACATCTCAAAGGAAACAATGCAAAAACGTGAAAAATCTTTGCCACACACTCCAGTTAATTTAATAGCAAGCTCAGAGTTATACTAGGTAAAAGAAGGTCGCAGAATCAATCCTCAGATGGTGGAACCCATACCCACAGATACAGAACTATGTAAGAACCTATATGACTAATCTGAAACATCAGCCAAGATCCACGTGACTCAATGGAGAAGAGGTATTTTACTTTTCTAGCTATCAAAGCATGCAACTAAGCCCTACATGACTATAGAATTCTTTCATTCCGTGCAGGTTGCCTACAAGTTTTCTCAGTATTGTGACTTGCGCTCAAAGATCACAAAAAATTAGCTAAAACAGCTGTTGGATGGTCATTACCAACTCGGGATGGAGTCAAGTTAATTACTAATGGACTTAAATGCTCTATTTTCCAGGACAGGTATCTAGGCACTGCCATTTTTTCTACATCTTGAGACACTTTCTTTGTAACTGCACTCACACAGAACTGTCTGCAACAACTCTTTTTATGAAATATATATGTATTAAAACAAATACTTGCTATCAAATACTATAATTTGGAAATTACTTGTGGTTTTTGACTTGGTAATAACAAACACTGAAGAGTAGATGTGAAGTGGTCTGTGCAGAAAAATCTCAGTACAGCTACATCAGTAAACCTTCACCGTGCTGTTGCTAGTTTATCTATTGCTTGTTCACTGAAACAACAGACTGTTCTATCAAGGAATCTTTTTTGCTGATAATTGTCTGCATTTCTCTGTGAATATATAAACACTGAAATAAAGTTTCTATCCATGATCAACATGAATACACTAGCAAAAGTTTCTAGATCTAAGTTTCCAGCTCAGTGGAAGCTTTGAAATAAAAATTGAAAGAGCAAAATCTCCCAAAAGATTGTGTTCAAAAACTCAACTGAAGTTTAAATTTGCATGCAAGTATGTGCATTAATATGCAGATATATGCCCCCCCAAAAAGCTTAAAATTCAATGCAGACAGACTCCTCTAAAGATCTTTTGATGAGGTTATTCAAGAATATAGGCATACAGGCAAGCAATTCCTGAACCCCAAAGGTAATTTGCACTTACTGCTCCGTGTTTTATATGATGGATTACTATACTTCCATCCTTATAAGGTAAGCCAAAGCCATTTTACGGGTCACAGCTGTCATATCTGACCTGTATCCTATCGATGAATGGTTCAGGAAAAGGTGCCCAAGCTCAAAGGACACAGCCCTACAGCAGCAGAGTCACATGGCCCACCCTGTTGCGATACCATCCTCATGTTGACCTAGCACAAGAGGGGCTGTAATTGAGAAAAATCAGAACTTTGCCTTTCATTCATGGTTTCTCTTCAATTTTTTACTGGCATTTTAACAACCAGTCTTAAAGGCTAGAACACATCCTAGTTTGTTCTAATCCAGTACAGAGTGGAAAAGATAAACAGAAAAGCAGGATCAGATCAACTCAGTGTGGCAATTTTGAGAGTACCTTTAACTTGAGACTATCTTTAAGCAGAAATCCAGAAAAGAAGATATTTTAACATGACTTTCTATTAACTTTAATGATATTCAGGTAGTAAAATTTCTGCAAAAGCTTTTTAACAGTAAACATTTAAATAATCTTATACAATATACAACTGAAGAACTTGATTAGAAAAATTTGCAAACGATCAGTCACACAGCAACTAAAACTACCACATGCTAACACCTGAGCTCTGTGAGTAACTTCGCAATACCTGGCTGAGGACAGCCAGCTTGCACATCTCAAGCATTCCATACACGGCAATTCTAAAACTGCTAACATTTCAGACCTAAAAAAGGAGGTTGTCTTCAATTCTGTTTAGAAGGCAGATCCTAGTTTACCAAGATTGGTTTGGTTCTTTTTACTAAGAGACCCAGAACTTGACAAGAGTGACTCTTATCACAGAGGGGAAAAAAAGAACTCAACTCAGAGAAAATGACTTCTTGATGAGAATAAAATCCGCTCCTTCAGCAGTAACCAGAAACAAAGAGGACTTTGAACAAAGATGCATGTACTTGTGACAAAGTTTACAGCGCTTTCACACTGAAGTCCAATACAGAACCACAAAATCACAGAACGGTTGAGGCTGGAAGGCACCTCTGGTACAAAAGCCCTTTGCTCAAGCAGGGCCATCCACAGCAGGCTGCCCACAACCATGCCCACATAGCTTTGGAAGATCTCCAAGGAGAGAGACTCCAAGGAGAGTTCCATTGCTCAGACACCTGCACAGTAAGGGATCCTGATGCTCAGACAGAACACCCTATGTTTCAGTTTGTGCCCATTGCATCTTGTCCCGGTACTTGGCACCACTGAAGAGCCTGGCTTCAGCTTCTTTGCGTCCTCTTTTCAGGTTTCTATAAACACAGATAAGATGCCCTCTGAGCATCCTCTTCTTCAGGCTGAAGAGCCCCAGTTCTCTCAGTCTTTCCTCACAGGAGAGGTGTTCCAGTCCCTTTGTCATCTTTGAGATCATTTTTTGTCTCATACTGGGGAGTTCAGAGTTGGACACAGCACTCAGAGCAAGAATGATGTTCCCTATTCTAATTAATCCATCATTATTTTTATTCCCATCACAAATGTTATTCACAATAATGTTATATGCTATAAATTTAATCAGAGCTCAGGACAGACTCCACAATTACAGTAAGTTTTCTAAATATAAACACAATTTACTATTACCTTGGACAGCACCAGTTTTCATGGACATACAAGGCACCAGCTAGTGACTGCTGAGTTATCATGATTCCTCTACCAGCCCTCGAAACTTGGATCTGCTACAGATTTCTTACATAACTTTAAGAAAGCCATTCTCAGTGTCCTATTCCCTACATAAGAAAAAGAGGTACGAGTCTGATCCATGCTGTTAATACACTAAACACATTGCCACATTAGCTTTAAATCCCATAATAATCTCAGCGGGGCACGAACCAGCAGGGGGGATGTTGCTGAGTTTCTGCCCACACTCACAGTGATTTCTGTTGCTACACAGAACACCACATTGTCACAGTCAGATCGCTGTCTGTGTTCAAGTTAGAGAACAGAGTTAGCTTGTTTATGTCAAACCGAGTTGCTGGGATACTATTGTACCGTACAGGAACACCATGTGGGACCTCCAGAAGAAATAGAACATGTGGAAACCATGGATGCTTGATTCTTGTGTAGGACACAACACGACAGCTAACTCACCCATACACCCTATTCCTACGGATTTCATGGGAAATTAGGCATCAAAGAGGATCTGGGCAAGCAACAAGCTTCTTAGTGTTCATAAATGAGAACAAGAGATTATAAAACAAAACTGAGAGTGTCCTGCGAGTCTAAAGCACTGCGGTAGAGCACAGAATAGGATATTAATAGGAACAGCTAAAATAGTACGGTTTCTCTCTTTTATTATATTTGCATAGGAAAAAACAAGTCATTCTATCTTCTCTTGCAGAGAAGCATTAAGACCACAATAGCTTCAGTGACTTCTAAAGTTATTGTCACTGAAACAAATTCAGGCCAGAAGTGTTATTATAATCACTAACTGAGGTGATTTATTGAACCTGCTCTACAAATAATCACTTACTACTCAGTCTCATATGCTTAGTTTTCATATACTAGCAAAGTACTATAATGACTGAGATCCAAAAGGGAAATATGATTATACCAGAAGAAAACCATTGGAATTTATAAAAATCATGCAAATGTTTCCACTGGTTTTAGGTTTTCTAAAAGCATATTATATTTTAAACCCAAATGTTCCTCTGACAATTGTCTTCAACAACATAGACACATTTCTGTTTCTAAAAACTGTACTGCAAACAGAGCAACACAAAAAAATGGATTTTGTAAACAAGAATTTCCTTTCAAGGCTGTAATTTGATGAGAGTAACACTGACTTTCAATATAAGAGCAGTGGTTTTTTGTTGTTTTTTTTTTTGTTTGTTTGGTTTTGGGGTTTTTTTGCCCTTCAGTTGTACTTGAAAAGAACTACAAAAGGAAAAAAGGAAGAAGATTTGGGAAAGCTAATAGGCAATATATGACAGTGAACTAGTTCACTTTATTAAGAGACAGAGCTGTGTAGCCAATCTATACAACGATTCTACAAAGCTGCATTCATTTGTAGAGACCAAATCCTTCGGTTAGCTTTCAGGGTAACTCCCCTCATGCTTAGATAGCCCATTTCACAGGGAAAAATCCACACAGTTCTCTTACATCTACATTTCAATAGAAAGTTTGTGGGGAATGATGGCACACACCAGGACACTTCCTTGCCTCTGACATGTCTGCAGAATTTCCCTAATTCAGGGTTTCCTGAGTACACTATGTTCCAAACATTCTCTTCTTAACATTAACAAGTATGAGAGACAAGCCTCTACTTTTCCTAAACGTTTAACATAACTGTAGGGAAAATTTGTCAGAGTAGTATCATTGAAAATGGTAGGGGCTGAGAAGAAGGAAAAAAATTTGCACACAGACATCTTACCCCATTCAGACTTCATCATTAAAGAATTTCTAAATTCTTTCTTCAGCTTATCTTTAAGTCTGGCTATGAGTATTCCTGTTGTTATATAGCCAATTACACATTAAAAAGCACCAAAGCAAAGAATCAAAGGCTTCACTGCCTTAAGTGACACCTGTGATGTAAATTTATAAGTTTTTCCAACAGGTACTTTCCTCTGAATTATTTTACAACAAAAATAAGGTTTCATTACATTGGTGATAGTGGAGAGATCTAAATCTACAAAAGCACATAAACACATGAGCCCATGAAAAAAAGGATAGGAAGGCAGAGGCAGAAGGAAGACTAAAAGTAGCAAGAAAAGACTGGCAGCATAAAATGATGGCTGTAGCTGCCAGAAGGAAAACAGAAACTTCAGACAGGGGACATATGATAGAAGAAAGAAGAATCTGGCTGGTTTGAAGAAGCAAAACATGAGATCACACATTCAGAAAGGGAGCAAGTTAGAAGAAACATCAGCGCAAAAACCTTAAGATGTTAATACAGCAGCAATGAGAACAAACAGCAGTCTAGCATCACAGAACAATACAGCCAAAGATCTGATCCACCAGGACAGGAAGGACAAAGAGGTAGAAGGTAGAATACAAGAAAGAATGAACATGAGAACTGTGTGCCAGAGGAAAAAAAAAACTGTCAGTAGTATTAGAGGAAATGACCAATCAATGTTTTGGTAATTGTGAATGACATTTTGAATAAAAAATAAAGTGAAAATATTACTAATAATTTATGTTGACAATCAGATTTTGTATGTGTGTAACTACAAGTTACATTCCAATATACATAACACAAAGAGCATTATGAGTTTACAAATATTTACAAGACTTACCAGCTGCTGTGGAACTGGCTGATTGACAAGCTTGTACGTTGGCAGTAGCACCTTCACTTTTATGTTCTGCAGTGGTAACCTTAGGGATTTCAAGATTCCATTTCTTCCATACACATTTCCTTGGTTTTTGACCTGAAAAATCAGAAATGAAGTTTAGAAAAATGTTGATGTTACTTTTGAAATGTACCCTATGAATTTTCCCAATTTAAATTAAAATTACTTGTTTCTTGTCTCCAGTGTAAAAAAAATTATGCTTATGTTCAACCTTCAGTTTAGAAGCAAAGTTTGCCAACTGGAATAATTATATTCACATATTTAAAGTCAACCAGTGTCTTCACGGACAGTTTTTGCTATCTCCCTTTTACTTCTGCTTGATTTTATACATGGATAAATATCCTTATTTTGTGGTTGTTCCAATTCCAGTAATTTAATACATTTGCTTTTTTTTTTTTTT
>WBMW01003491.1:235604-310928 GCA_013396635.1 Penelope pileata
TTGTGGGACTGTGAATTATTCTGGCAGCAATACATAATTTACTTTAGTCAGTGGTTTTCAGAACTCATTCCAGTAGAATTTTGCACAGCTCCCACACTATAAATTTCATGCAGATACAGAATCTCTGCCATGGCAGTGATATCCTAGTTTCTCAGGACTTTTTTTTCAGTCTGACTAAATTTCAGCTAATTCTATCCATTATCTATTTGTAGTGGTTACACATTACAGACTTTACTGTGGGTTTATGCAGCTCTTTCAAGTTAAAGGCCCACTTGAGGTTTAGTGCATATAACCTTGAAATATGTAAACCTTCTCTAAATTAGATTTTTCAGGGTTTTTTTTTTCGATACATAATTTTCTCTGTCTGTAACTAAAAAGAAAATTCTGCCCAAGAAACAGTGACTGGCATAGAGAAAGGTTTTGAGAAAATACTTTTGTATTTTGTGTCAACTTCAAAAACACATTTCTATTGCATTCGTCAATCAGCTTCAACATATAAGATAATGAATTCCACATGGTTACTGCAGGTTCTTCCAAAATAACTCTCCTACAGTGTCACAAAGAAAGCAGTGAAATGATCAGCATTCATCAGTTCAGTTATAAGTTATGTCTCCAGGTATGTGAGGTAATGGCTAATTCTACAATATTTAAGTATTTTGACAGCTGAAAGAGCTACTCCAGAACAGAGTCACTGCAGCAAAGCAGCAATTGGACTGGATTAGACCCTATATATAATCTTAAAAATACCATATTTTCTCTTCAGCATCATTCTGACAATCACCAGCTCTGAAGAGATTACCAGTTCCCATCCACTCAGACTCTGAGATATACGAGCTCTGAAACATTCGGTGACATCAGAGCTCTCAGTATAGTTCTAATACAACATGAATAATGGGTTTAGACTTTCAGATATAACTTTGCCCTTGAAATAGCTTAATTTAATGAGGAAAAAAAATTAATTCTCTATCATCATATACAGGAACAGTTCCAAAACTGTAGCTAAATTATATCATGATAGAAAGGTGAGCAGGTTCTCTGAAATTTCTCATATTCACAGCAAGACTTCATCATTATTAAACTCCGGAAGGTCAAGTCCAGCTAATCTCATAACAATAATTAGAATGCAGAATAATTCCACAGTATCAGCTGTACTCCAACAATAGAATAATAAACCAGATTGTCAAGACATTTACACAGCATAGTTTAGCAATTAAAGTATGCTACTTTGTTTGACACATTTTTGACAAAAGCATTTTGAAATGTCAAATCCAGTTTTATTTTTTCTTATACTAAAAAGAGAAATAATGCCATAGGTACTCAGCTCAGTCTTTGTTTCCTTTCCAGACTACTGTTTTACACTGTTTATCTGTATTTATATACCAACAATCAGCATTAAGAGATTGTTAACATCATCGTTATTATTAGACCTGAGCAAAGAATGCCAGCTTTGACAATAGTATTCCCAGCACTGAATCTTCTATTTATGTATACTGTCACTATGGGGAAAAAAAAGGCAATAGATTCTCACTGAAATGCACATCTGGTGGTCTGGACAAAATATGCCTCAAGGAAGAAAAAAACAAAACAAAACAAAACAAATCCCACAAGTCCAATACCTGAGATCCATTGAAAATTTGAGTCTACCAATAGGTCCTTAAAATCATCATCAAAACTTTTAATGGATTCAGGAAATGCTTCACAGAAAGTGACATAAATTACTTGTGACAAGCAATCAGGATACAGCTGCCAAAATAAGAATAACACTGTTACGCTTTCATATTATAATTTGTTTTAGCTAATGTAAAAATACTCAAGTGAAGTGTAATAATTGCAAAGCCATTTTGCTAAAAAAAAAAAGTCTCACCTTTTATTATTTTCCTGAAACATTAGGCAACCGCATCAACAATAAGCAAACAAACCTCTCAATAAGGTGTTTAGCCAATGGATAAGTCAAAGTTTCCAGTTAAGATTGAACGGGAAGATACTGACTTAAGCAAATTATCTACTTTGAATTTAGGACTATAATTAGGATGCAGAATAAAGTATTATTTGACAATATTTATTTAATCATGATAGTTCATTAAAAACAAGAAATTTGGAAATATCTCATCTTTTAATATTGTTTTATTATTCACATATTATATGAGCCAAAAAAACTGACTTCATGACAAGGAAGAGATAATTTCTAGATTTCCTCAATATGTCTGATTGTCTTCCTTTTTCTGCATACACACAGTTCTCTTCTGTAGCCAAATGTTGCCAACCTGGATACATGTGAATTTGTTCGTGTGACATGTCAATACCTTTATGAGCCAAAACACAGCATCTTTCTCTATATCAGTGGAAATTCAAAGTGTTTGTTTACCTGGAAAAAAGTATCTCTACTATCCCTGGGAACCAGACCTAAAAGCATCACAAAGCCTTCTGCAATTCTATCAAAAAAGTGGTCTTGATCTTCCTGGTTAGGCTTCAAAAGGGAAAAAAAATCAGAGAAGGCAGTATCACCATAAATTCGTACATTGCTGTGTACTAATACATTGATGCATGAGGTCATTAAAGCTCATATTTATGTATCCTATTATGGGAGGGATTGACAATACAAAGAAACACCACTGAAATATATTCTTAAAATAATCCCACTTCTTAAAACAATCTCACATCTTACTCTAATACTTTGTTCTTCTAAATGTATTAACAGATTTTTTAAGGATGTTGCAGTAGTTCCTGATTCAGAATAGCACTTCAGAACATACATTATTTGAAGCATATGTTAGGTGCATCAGCCAATAATTAAGATGGAATCTAAGTGCTGTACTGAATCAAGGCCAGTGTACATATCACAGTCTCCTACCATTCGAATATTTTCCTTCTTAGTAAAGAACATAGTGATCATCTGAGGTAATAGAATACATACATTTAAATTTATAATCTTAACCTAAATATTGCAAAATCATACCTTACACAAATCCTAGCACAAAGAAAGCAAAGTAAAATAAACAGATAATTTTGAGCTAAAGGCTTATAGTAGCCATCATGGTACAACCCTAACTAAATTCACTCTTCATGTGTTCAGCTACTGCTGTTTAAATTTACATGCAAAGTTAGTCTGGGGCCTATACTTGAGGGAGTTGACCTTGACCTGCAAAATGCTAGCATTTCTGTACTCGCAGAATCTGTGGCTTATTTCCTTGATAATAAGAGACTTGAGAATGCATCACATTCATTTATACCTTAAACTTGTGGAGAAACCACCACCAAAATGAATCCTGAAACACTGCAATAGATGATTTTGAGAGAAACAAACTTCTCCAAACTTCAAGAACGTCCTTCTGTCAAAACAACAATAAAATATTTACGATGCTGAATGCTGCAATTTAAAAATCTTAAAACTACAGAACAAAGTGAAACTAGACAAAGATAAAAAGTACAAGGATTTTCATTTGGAACACAATCCACAAGAAAATAGAAACCTTCTTTCAGACTGAGGAAATAATGAAGGGGAAAGAGCTTGCAGGGGAAATGCTTGGCTTCCACTGGGAACAAACCAGGTTCTTTGGACACCTCATGATTAGGTCATCAGATATGGGGACTGATCTGCATTTGCTGGTTACATGCAACTCTCTCAGCTCTTTAATGTTTTGTTTTGTTTTGCTTTGCTTTGTTTTTTGGTTAACTTTCAGTAAACTTAAGAGAAAAAGTTTAAATATATAGAGTTATATATAAAAATATATATAAAATATATATAAAAATGTAAGCTGCTGGACACCGTCTTCATTTTTCTGGTGTTAGTCATATGAAAGAAATAAGGAATATCTTCACTTTTACGCCCTCAGGTGGGAGACACGAGGATATACTTGCATATGCAGTGAGGCCCAGTCTGATATGCTAATACAAGATCAGTTTCTCAGCCATGAGGTTCATGCCCAACAGCTACGGAGTAGGAGTGTATGATCACACACAGAAGAAATTCATTTGGAATTCATTTGCATAATAGTATTCAAGTGTTTTACATACTTGCTGCAAATTCATACATTAACAAGTTTACAGTTCCTGCAGTAATTAGACATAGGTGTTACAGGCAATCATCTCTCTTATTGTATAATCTTAAATCATTCCCTGAGTACACTCAAACAAAAAACCATGTGATTTAAAATGATGTGTAACATATTTGCCAGAGGAGACTGCAAAAAAAATTACATGTTCTATATTGCAATTCAGAGTTCATCTTGTTTTTGAAATTCTTTTTAAGTTTAATATGAATCTTACATTACTCATTTCAGTACTTTGATCAGTCAACTCTGGGACACAGGACAGGGCAGCTAAAAGAATTCTTCAACAACAAAGACTCATAAAATATATGGCTCCTAGATTTGTTGGTTTTGCAATTTCAAGAAATGTGAATAATGATACTAAAACACATACAAATATGGAACACACCAAGATGAATGTGTCAAAATATTTGCAGTACTCTTTATCAACAGCTTTTGTTTAGGATTATGAAGCAAAGAGTACATACTTGGAAATGTTGAGCTTTTATAACTAAGTCCCAAAGTTTTGAAGCTTCCAAATGTCTTGGTAACTCTAAAAGTTGTTTTGCATTGAAACCAGGGTTGTTACAGTTCTAAAAAGAAAAGAAAAATCTTCAGTAACTAGAGTTGATAATTATGTTCCCTTTGTGTTAAATAGATGCTGTTCTGAGAAAATACTATTTCAAACATACAAGCAATTTTTTTCTAAAGTAAAATCTACAAAGTATTCTTCAATAGAAGAATACTTCACTTGCTGGTGATACCATTTTATAAAAGTATTTTCTTTAGCAGCTGTTTTATTAACATAAGAGTCTGTCAAAGTATAGGAAACAACCACTTCAATCTTTCATACACTTTGTGAGATTTCTTATAAACTTATTTCCTATTAGAAAGTAGGAGTAAACCCATTCCAATTTTTTACACTTGCTGGGCTTCTTGCTTCTTTCAATCTATATAATCTTTTTTTTTTTTCAATTTGGGATGATACTATTTCTTGGCCACTTTGGCTATATTTGGTATATTAGCTCTGGTACGAGTTTCCAGCCAAGTACAATCTTCTGATTGTCCATACAACATACACAGTGACTTTCTACATTATACTGCCCATAAGAGTCTACCCAGTGAGTAGCACTGGTTTGAAATGAGCTGAGTGGCTTTCCAGACACAAAATACATTGTGCTAGGCAGTTACTGATTTTCAGTCAAACTGTTGACATAGGCAATATTCGTGCAGTGGGTTGATGTTTCCTGGTTCCAAGAACTTGGGCTTCAACTCAAGTGTAGTTACCAAAGCCACTTGACTCCATTGCTGCAGCACTTACTGTCCAGTTACTCCACTAATTACACTTCAAGCAAGTAACACAAAGTGTTCCAGCAGAGGCTAAGCCAGATCTCCATCAAATAAAACAATTCCTCTCTTATTCCATATATACTCCCATACAGCATGAGCATGCTGTGTTCTTTACAGAAGCCACTGAATGGCTCAGCTTGTATTTAAAAGTATAGAAAAGGTATTTAAAGTATTTACTTTAGCTTATAGTGCTCCATGCAGTATGGACATAGTCTGTATTACCACCACAGTAACTTGGTTTCTGACCAAGTGATACCAATATTACAGGGCCATATGCTCGTTCAGGTTGGAAGGGAGCTCAGGAGGGCTCTGCTGAACCTCCTGCTTAAAGAGGGGCTGTCTGTGAGCAGAGCAGGTTCTCAAGGCTTTATCCTGTATGGTCTTGAAATTTTCAAAAATTCTATTCAAAACAAACTCTTTTAGAAACCCATTGCTTTTGCTGATACATTAGGAGCAACCATGTTTTTGCATTTATGTTTTGACACTTCCAAGATGTCCCAGAAGAATCTAACAAAACATCTGTTATTTTACGTATCTCAAATATGGTATGATCTTATGTTAAAAATTTTGCATAGTTTATTGAGCCCAGTTTATGCCTGATTATGCTTAGAGTCCAACCAACATTCAAAACATACCAGGGTCAAGACATTCCAAACTATGACACACATCTGTTCTCCTTCAAGTCCCTCACCAAGCACACTGGAAAGTCATGGACACTGAGCTCCAAAGAGCTGACCATAACACACCAGATGAATAAAACTACTCATTGTATCTGCACTATATTTGGAATTTCCATTACACGTGTAGTCTAGAAAAAATAATACTGAATCTTGAATGAATCTCAAAAGTTTTATTTCCCCTGGATTGGTATCAGAGGTAATTCTTTGACTTACAATTCAAAACATATTTGTAAAACAGAATACTATATAATTTTTAAAATGTAATTAATATAATAAGGCTCACCTCTACATTTCTACCCTTTGACTCCTCAACAATGTGTTTGGCAACCTGAAAAATGTTCAAGTTCACAATTTAAAATGAATGTTACTTCACATAATTATATAAATAATACTTTCAGCTAAGAAAATTCATACTACAAACTGTGAATCTAATTCAGATTAGGAGCAATGGTCTGAAACAGACTTTAGGTGACATATACACTACAAAGTACCTTCTGAGATACAAAGAAAAAGTACTTTTTCAAACATGGTTGGTTGTTTGTTTGTTTTTCCCCACCCCAAAAACACACAGAGATAAATGTAACCTAACGTCTGGATCTAAGGAAAAGACTTGCAAATTTTGTCTTCCTCATCTAACCACAAAGAGAATTAAAATTTTGTAATTACATAATATACCTTTGTTTTCCTCATCTCACTTGTGTGAGACAGTTCTTCTGAATTAATTCGCTCAGTAGCAATCTCTTAAAAAAAAAATAGCAAGTTTTAGCTAGAAACAGTCTGGATTGATGATTTTATGGATTAAAAGCTCCAATCAAGAAAAGACTTTTCATATATCTATATCTACATCTACATGTCTGTGTGCACAAAACAAAACATGGTATCATTGGAATGATTAGAAGGCTTAAAACCCAACATTTTTGTCATTCTACACTTCTCATCTTTACTTCACACCACTGAGATCTGTGGAGAATCATAGAACGGCCTGGGTTGGAAGGGACCCCAAGGATCATCAGGTTCCAACCGCCCTGCCACAGGCAGGGCCACCAACCTCCAGATCTGGTACTAGATCAGGCTGCCCAGGGCCCCATCCAACCTGGCCTTGAGCACCTCCAGGGATGGGGCATCCACAGCCTCTCTGGGCAGCCTGTTCCAGCACCTCACGACTCTCTCAGTAAAGAACTTAACATGTTTCCATAGGTTCTTTGGGTAGGCCTGAAAGAAAATGTTCCTAAGACCTAGACAGAACAGGAACTTCAGCTTACTAGAATTTTTTAATTATAAATTTGACACTTCACACTTGCAAACTGAGAAAAAGCTGTAAACACTTACCTGGAACAAAGTCTTTGATTTAAATAGTACCTAGAAAACATCTGATATGTACACTTCACTTTACTTAAATATGCAGAATTTAGAAAATTCTAAATCTACAAATTCTATCTACATTTACATTCTCAATTATTTTTTTTATTTTGGACATTGCTCTAAGCTGTTGCCACGAAGCAGGCAGAAATCACTAGTTATACAGGTCTTTAAAGGCATCAGTTTTTTTTTTTTTTCATTTTCTAACTATAGTTTCTATTTGAAAAATGTAAAATGACGACTACTCTGTTCAGTGGTAATTAGCTGTTCCTCTAGATATGCAGGTCCACGTTGCAATGAAAATATTTTTTCAGCATGTTTCTTTAGTTCAGTAAGGCATGTGCTCATTCTGTTCTCCAAATCAGAGAGTGAATTGGTGTTCAATGGAGCGTGTTCACGCAGGCTCTCAGATACAGCACTGAAGGCACAGTCTTCTTGTAACTTATTGACCAAAGAACAAGGCTCCTCCAAAGAGACATATTTTGGCCAGTCCTTCTGCAATCAGTACATAGCAAAAACAGTTATTTCTGAATATGACACAAATGGAAAGATTAAATTAGGTAACTTGTGAAATTTATTTTGGATCAAGAGTTGTAATATCAGTACAAACACATTTTACTTATACATTTTAAGAACGTCAGGTCTTGGCAACGTTGTTAACATGGATTGCAATTTCCTCTTGTCCCATGTGCTGCGTTCAGAGATGATTATATCATCTCAAAAAGACAGCAAAACAGAAATAGGGCAGGGAGGCCCATTATAGCATACACAGAGCAATTAAAAAGACTATAACGTTTTAGTTAGGAAAGGAGATAACTCAGGGAAAAAAAGGGTTGTTATGTTTCTACAGAGACAAATAAAATCATGTGCAATTTAAGTTCTCTGAAAGGACAGTAATGCCTTCCATCTGTTGAGAACAGCCTTGGAAGCATAGGAAGAAACTCTGCTCCTTGGTCAGTGAAGAATTAAAACTAGTAGCTTAAACATCCAAACAAATTGTTGAAACCAATGGTAGTCATCTGAACTCAATCACCAAATTGGTTACTTCCCTGAAATAACTTAGGAAGTGTCAATAAGCAGTCATCGATTTGGTTGTAAACCCTCTAATACAGCTGAATGGCAATTAAACCTGCCGTAACAGGTGGGCAGCAAGACAAATTATTCTGTCCCTCCTCCCTGCCAAATCAAGTGAAAAGCAAACTACTAATACACACGTGCATTTTAGGATAAAAAGGGAAAAGGCAAGTAAAACCAATCAGAACATTAAAATATACTAATATTTTGTTTAGACATTATCCAAAATTGTTTCAATTTTTACATCAAATTGTTCCTCTAAAATGTTTACCCTTAAATAAAAATTAAATTCTTATAATTAAGTGTTCCACCTCACAAAATATTTTTAAACATTTTTGTTTCATTTTTTATGTGAGAGAAAAAGGTTTTGTTCAGTGCAGAAGAACAATGTTTCCTCGTAGCTCTGTAGTTAAAGGCTTCGAGTGAATCAATACTTGTAAATAACGTAGCCATGTCAAAAGGAATTTTCTGTTTCCTCCAGAAATAATGTAATTTGGAAGAATCATCGGAATTCATATTAAATTCTTTAACAAAACAGAAAGGCACATTGAAAGACTTCCCTAACACTCTTATTGGCACAAGAACAGAAAGCAACCTCATTAAAAAACAAAACTAGCAATTCCCCCTGTCATACTCATCAGAACATTCTGCCTCAGGGCTCGGGATTTTGTGTTACATTAGTAATGCTGTGGGCTGATCGAATATTTTAAACAAAGCTCGGGTCAGTGTCATCACTCAAGCATGCTTCCAACAATACAAAACTGCTGTACAGCAGACCAAAACTTCCTCTGTGGTTTACCTTTCAGAAAAAAAAAGAAAGTTAACAGCAAGGCTGCACTCTTGATGGTCTGCCATTTCTACGGACCTCTTAGTTTCCAATGCCCGAGGGTTTAAGAAATACAATCTATGTTCAAACTCCGCTCTCAATATTTATGTTCGCATGGCTTTGCTCGTGACCCCACTCGGCACATTCCCTTCACCACACACTCGGGTAGTTAAAACAACAAGCAGTCAGACTCACCAAGTCTTGAGACTGTAAGAATTCTTCAAAAGTCAAAGGAGGCTTTTGCATTTTCTACTGACATACAGTAAGAATCGCTCTTACCGGAATGCCTGAAAAAACCCTAAGATAACACATATTAGCATAGATTCATACTTCAGATGATTGAAACTGACAGTTACAGCAATCACTGTAGCTCAGATGCAGTTCATGGTCATTTCTGCAACAAACAGAAGAATCACTTTGCATTCTTAAATGTTGAGAAATATGCTAAAAAGGACACGATCATTAAAGTAGAACTTCAATTTTCTTCTAAATATCTCCATACCAATATTTTTGTATTATTATTATTATTTAGGTACTTCTAAAACATATTCAGGGAAAATATGTGAATGCTGCATCACCTCGTAGGTCTGCTCTGGTTTCATACATTCAGTTTTGTTTATAAATTGGAAGCAACATGAGGATTGTAGACTACCAGAAGTCTTACTGGCATCAGCCAACTCCTATATCCCAGGTTCAGTATAATTAAACGCAAACATTAATTTACACCGTTACTTCCAAGCACAAACCAAATGTAAGAAATACCCATTCAAAAAAAAAATTACCTTTTTAGTTATTTGTGAAATTAGGAACTCAAAACAACAACAACAAAAACATACAGCAACCATTCCTAAGGATGGTTTTGTTAATACCACAGCTTTCAGGTGCCAATAACTGCACAGAATAAAACACACAGGAGTGACTCGGAGTTCAGATGCAGCTTTTAAATGACGAGCCCTGTTGTTCCCAAAAAGTTGGATGAAGCATCCAAAGAAACCATTCCAGAAAAGTAGGAGATGGTACATTGAGTAAAACCTACTATAATTAAGTCTGGCATGAAAGAATTTTAGAAATTATTACAGAAGTTTTCTTTGAGTCTGATAAACACTTCGCCATTCCAGCATAATTAACCACTGCATAGGAAGAAATATGTCAAAGCATAAAAAGATTAAAAAATACAGATGACGGCAGGTAGCCTTTCCTCCTTACCACTGCAGTGTGCTATGTTCTGCTGGCATGGAAAGCAAATGAAGACAAAGCAAAACAAGCAACAACAGAATGCTGGCAGCTATCTGCCGCCACTGGAGGCAATACCACCGAAGGCAGCGAGGTTTCAGGGGTGTAACTGAGATCAAAGTCTGACACAAAATCTGCCCGCAATGTTATTTTTTTCCCCTAAGGCTATGGCAACTAATGTATTACAGACTTTATTTGGCTCGGTCGAGATAAATATTCCTTACACCAAAATTACTGCTTTCGTTCAGTTGTTTCAACCTAAAAATGCAGTTGGTGAGCACTGAGTACAGGGAGTGCTGTGGAGCAGATCCTCATTTGGGCCGAGTTCCTCAGAAAAGCTCCTGCATCCCATTTAGAGAGAGATGCAAAACAACAGCAAAAGGAAATACCGTGACAGAATTCTCCAGCTCTTGGTGTCAACCATAAGCATGCAGCTGAGTAAAAAAAAAAAAAAAGGGTAGGGTAAAAACTGCTAAGAAATGCAGCTGTCTGGAGTTACCAGGGGACCCGACACCTGCAGACCCCACCACAGCGGTTTCCGTGGGGGAAGGATTGCAGGACAGCCCCGGGCTGCAGGCAGAACCCTGAAAACTTGGAATGAAAAAACAGCTGAAAGCAGCAGGTTCCCTAAGTGCAGGTTAACGGGACGTGGCTCTTGTTCAGATTGGTTTTGGCACAAGCCATGGAAATGCAGAAGAGCCTGTTCGGGGCAGGAGCTGGCAGTTAGAAACGGTCCCCTGGTGAGTCAGTCAGACAGACAGTCAGTCAGTCAGTCAGTCAGACACACAGACGGACAGCAGTCAGTCAGTCAGACACGCAGACAGACAGCAGTCAGCCAGCAGTCAGTCAGACACACAGACGGACAGCAGTCAGTCAGTCAGACACGCAGACAGACAGCAGTCAGGCAGCAGTCAGTCAGTCAGTCAGACACACAGNAGCAGTCAGGCAGTCAGACACACAGACGGACAGCAGTCAGGCAGTCAGACACACAGACGGACAGCAGTCAGGCAGTCAGACACACAGACGGACAGCAGTCAGGCAGTCAGACACACAGACGGACAGCAGTCAGGCAGTCAGACACACAGACGGACAGCAGTCAGGCAGTCAGACACACAGACGGACAGCAGTCAGGCAGTCAGACACACAGACGGACAGCAGTCAGGCAGTCAGACACACAGACGGACAGCAGTCAGGCAGTCAGACACACAGACGGACAGCAGTCAGGCAGTCAGACACACAGACGGACAGCAGTCAGGCAGTCAGACACACAGACGGACAGCAGTCAGGCAGTCAGACACACAGACGGACAGCAGTCAGGCAGTCAGACACACAGACGGACAGCAGTCAGGCAGTCAGACACACAGACGGACAGCAGTCAGGCAGTCAGACACACAGACGGACAGCAGTCAGGCAGTCAGCAGGCAGTCACGCAGCCGCGCGCTGCCTGCAGACCAGCGCGTGCCGTTGCTAAGGGCCCCTAGCAACCGCTCCCCACCAAAGCCCACTGCCGGTCACGTTCTTCCGGCCCCGCTCCCCGCGGCGGCCGAGCCCGGCGTTTTGGTTCCGGGGCGTTTCGGGGCCGCTAGGAGCCGGCCCGGAGGCCAGGAGCGGGGCGGGGAGCGGCGAGGCGCGGGGCCCACCCGGGTGAGGAGCGGTGCGGTGCAGCGCGGAGGTCCGCGATCTGCGGAGGGAGGGAGGGGGTAGAGACGGGGCGGCCCCGCGGCCTTGAGGAGGGGGCGGCGCGGCCCGGCAGCGCTGCGGCAGCCTGTCAGTGCGGGGGGTATCGAATCGTGCACGGGTACGCGGTGTTTCTGCTATTAGTTTATGCTGGGAAGCCAGCTGAGCGTTTCGTCTTTGTTGTTTTCAGCTAGATTACGCTTAGTTTTATCTAAACAGTTCATTTTGGATCACGTCTGGGGAATGACTGTTTGTTTGTTGTGAACCGCGGCTGTGTGAGAGCAGGGAGCAGCGCGGGGACCCGGGGAGGGGCTGTCCGCAGCTGCACGGACCCTGCGCCGGGCCAGGGGCAGCTGCTGCTGGTGCCTGGAGCACGCAGAAAGCTGTGGGCCGGCTGCAGAGGATGTGACAACGGCTCTGGTGGAGAAAGCCTGAAAAGAAGTTACTCCGTCAGTGTTATTAAACAAATATGAACCTGCAGGATGAGTCCCGGCCGTCAGCACTCAGTGCCTAGCATAGGGAGTACCAAAGCTGTGTTTTAGCTCTTGGGAAGGGTTGTTCCAGCCGCAGACCTCGTTTCTGGAAGATTCATTTTCACACAAAGCTCTGTCAACAGGGATTTCATTCAGGTAGTTTATGAGCCCGTGGTCAACAAATTTCAGCGTAGAGATCCACGTCGAGCTGGTTTGCTCTTACAGCTTTCTGTTCTGTAGAGGTTTAAGTCATGGCCAGAAGTCATGCTGAAAACTAATGGCACTGCTCCTGCAGGTACGGAGTGCTGGGCAGTGCTTCAGTGTCTGCAGTGATCCTGCCAATAGGAAAAATAGAGTCCTGCACAAGTTAAATGAACAGGCCAAATTGTCGGGGTAAATTGATGAGTGTATGTGCACTAAGAACACAGATCTCAAGCTCTTTCTAACTGTTCGTATGCTCCTGAAATCTTTGAAGTTCTTAGTACTATAATAACTGGATCAGATGATTTTATTATTGTTACAGAAAATACTTTTGTTGATTATTTTTTGCTAGATAGGATCATATAGAGTCATTTCCCATGAATTAGTGCACACTGCAATGGATTTTTATATAACAGGTGCATCATATTGTCTGTTTCAGCTAACCATGTCTTTAAATTCATCTACACTTCTAAATGAAGAAAACACCAAAGGACCAAAAAGAAACACTGAATGTTTGGAAAGTCTGGAATTGCAGGCCCCATCATCGTTTCAAGATAACCCCCTCCAAAAATTACAGTTAGCATCGCAGGAAGTACTTGAGAAGGCAAAGAAGAGTGGGAGATCAAAATGCCCACGATGCAGTAGTTCAAGGATGTTCTATTGTTATACATGCTTCGTTCCTGTTGAAACTGTCCCAACCAAAGAAATTCCAACTGTAAAGGTTAATATTTTGTGTGGATCTTCTGTAATATTCTTCTGTCTTGTGCTTACTAGGGAGAACAGATGGTCTGTGACCATTTCTTTTCTGATTCATTCTTTATACACGGTAATCTTAAACACAGTAGTGGCACTGTATGAATAGACTCCAGTTAGATAAAATTTTTGTTCTTATTTGAGGAATTACGTATACAGGCACTGACAGCATGCCACTCTTCACACAAACATTTATGTGCCTAATAGCTGAGATGAGCAGAAGTCACTCATGCATATGAGTGCTAATCCACTTAGTTTTTTCCTTCGTCAGCTTGTAAGAACTCTGGCCTGTACACAATGTGTTGTGAATGAAAGGTATGATTTGTCCATAACCAAGAGTGAGTTTCATATAAAATGTGTGCTAGAAGGCATTTCTAAGTGTCACGGTTGTAATTCAGATAACCACTCTTAAAATATAAATCAAAAAAGTGTAACTTCCTTCAGCTAAAATATTTGCAAAACCAAGGGTGACAGAGGTACATTTTCCAAAATCACTTAGGAACAAAATCACTTAGGCAGTAAACTGCATATTGAAGACACTTTGTACCAGGAAAGCTTCATAAAAGAGCTTTAGGAGTGCTTTGGAAATTTGACCATTTGGCTTTATGTGCATTTCCTTTGAAATGGCAATTTTTACAATAGGATGAATATGTAATACAGATGAGTATTCATATTTAAGCATTCATAGTCCTTAAATTAAGCCCATATCTTGTTTACCTTTTGATACTATTCCCAGAGCTTTTAACCACACTACTGCTACAGCATTCTAAGTTGCATTCGTTGCATACCTCAGTATTTACATGAACTGAGATAGTCACAGGTTCTTCTTGTCACTTGTCTCTGGTTTAGTTCTAAACCTACTAAAGCAATTGTAAAACTATTTAAGGGAAATTTGTCTTAATTACATGCAAATAAGGATTTATCCTGAATTTTGTATAAGCTTTTGTATGTATGTGATAATAAATCTTTTTATCTTTCTTTGTTACTGTAGTTACCTTTGAAGATTGACATTATTAAACACCCAAATGAGACGGATGGCAAAAGCACTGCTGTGCATGCTAAGCTCCTCGCACCTGATGATGTTACAATTTATGAATACCCTTGCATTCCAGAATACAAAGAAAAAAGACATGAAGTAAGAAATTCCATATAAATAACAAGGCTTTGTGCTGGGGAAATGCAATCTTCCGCACTTCCTCCTGCAGCTGATGCTGCGCTCCCCTGGGAGGAAAGCACTGTTCTGTTAATCCAGTCCACTCCATGCTGAGCACCTCAAAGCATGGGTCTACAAATGTATAATGGTTATGGGATTGTCCTTCAAAGCTTGAAAATAGCGTAGCACCATCTAAGCACCTTGAATTTCCTATGTCCAGCACCTTAGGTGGTAGATAATATATGATTCATTGTGTACCGTAATAAGTATTTTACCCATACAAAAATGTTCAGGTGAGTGTTCTGCTCATCATAGGTCAGCATCTGCCAGATTTAATCTTCCTTAAAATTAAGTCTTTATTCATTATTTTAATGTAATCCTTTATCCTTTTAGAAAAAAGTTAATATTTAAAGAGATACTTTCCTCCTCTACTGACTTAAATATTTGTGAGTGAGGACAGAAAGTTTCTATTCTTTAATGGAAAAACTCCTACTCTTTTATTATGCATTAGATTTTGATGGTACTCAGATGTCTTTATTTTCTTTATTTAGATAGCACTTATCTTTCCTGGCCCCAGTTCAGTTTCAGTAAAAGATATCGCTTCCCATCTCCAAAAATACGCTAAGAAAAGTGTTTGTGACAATGACGATGACTGTTCCAGAGAGCCATTTCTTAAGCACGCAAGAATAGAACCTAAAGAAGAAAAAGATTTAAATGAATGCATCTCAAGCAACAGGAATGAAGGAGCTCAGCTGAAGAAAATAATATTTATTGACAGTACTTGGAATCAAACTAACAAAATAATAACTGATGAACGACTTCAAGGTAAAAAATATTTATAGCTACAGAAATGGTTAAATTAAATATCTGTATTCATATAAAAATTCTCCACATCCTATCCACATCCTTTTCATCTCTCTTCTTCCCTCAAAATCGACCGTGCCGAGTGCAATGCATAGAAAAAGTAGGAATTCTGTCATCAGTTTCTGCATTCTTTTTAAAATAACAGAAGTTGATTTATGGTTCAGGGGGGCCGTCGCAGAGACGAGGTGAATCCACGGTATGTGAATCCCTTCCGCCTCAGCCTAACTCCTTAAGTTACTCATAAAATTTGGGAATACAGAAGATTAAGAAAGGACTGGAATTCCTGCCTGAAACTGCATTTTCAAGCTGCTACTAAGACCTCTTTAAAAAACTATCATGAAAATAACGATGTGTACAACAGTTATACCTTAGATTTACTAACTACCATAGGCACAAACCATAATTATGCATTACTTAAAATTTTCAGCACTGGGGTTTCTTAAACTTGACTTGCCCCAGTCCACTATACAAACTATAGGACAAAGGTGACTGAAGGCTCGGAGAGGTTTCAGCACGTGTGAAAACTACTTACATAAATTTTTGTTGGTAACGTCTTAAATCTCTTAGTGTACCATAAGTGACTAAGATTAAGGCAGAATCCTGCAAGTTTGAGTTCAGCAAAACTGACAGTCGGAGGTTGTTTTACACTTGAAAGTTATTAACTTTACAAAAGATGAAGCTGATCAATCATTTTATGAATACTGGTAAGTCTTCATAGGTGTGAGATTCACTTTTGCCTTCTGATCAGACCCTGCATCCAAACTGCAGTTTCGCGAGTGCTGTGAGGCTGGAATGACGGAAAGGATATCCTATGGGCTTTAATTGCATACCTGGGGATTGTAACCTCGACTTTACAGAACTTTTTTTCATCCGCCAATTCATCTTCTCTTCTATGTCAATTTTTTGTTCCTGACAGGGTTGCTACAAGTTGAGTTGAAAACAAGGAAAACTTGCTTTTGGCGTCATCAGAAAGGAAAGCCAGATACATACCTTTCCACAATAGAAGCAATTTATTATTTCTTTGTGGATTACCACCAGGAGATTTTGAAAGAAAACTACAAAGGACAATATGATAATCTGCTTTTTTTCTTTTCATTCATGTACACATTGATTAAAAATGCCAAGCGTTCTGCAGGAAAAGAATAAACTTGTCTGTCTATAGGTAACAACTTTTTATTTGGTTTCTTTTGTAACAATGATCTATTATAATAATGTAACCGTTTTTATCTAACTGAAATCTGGAAATAGATTGTACTCTTTGTCATGGCTAATAGCTCTCGTCCAAAAGTAAGCAGAAGCCCTCACGTCACGCACGCATAAGGCTACAGAACTACTCAGATGAGCAATCTGATTAGAATTATTTGAAAAGAACTACGCTTTACTGAATACTGTACTGTACTCAGGCCTGATCTGCTAATCACATGAGAGTATTTCTTGAGGTGGGGATTGGAGGACTTGGCCCTCATCCCATATCAATCTCTTTAAGTCTAAAAAATGAATTTGCATGCTAGCTTTTTATTATTATTTTTCTTTCAGATGTTTTCTGTGTTTTACCCAGTAAGATTGATTTCAGTCTTCAAATTAACTTCAAAAACTCACTGAAATGATTAGGATGGGGGACAACAATAAATGAAAGACTGCATTAATTATATGTATAAATTATGTACTTGATGATTAACTCTGGAAAATTGTCCTAGTAATAGAAAAGTGACTTCTCTTTAAACATCATTGTACAGTGCATGATTTCTTCAGAACCATTCACATACTGTTGTATTTAGATTATTCTCAATTCCCTGTATAATTTTAGACTTCTTCAAACAGAATTCAAATGTCTGTTATTCTATAAGATCATTATTATTTTTGGGAACACTAACTTCTGTCATTATGGCATATCATAGAAAAGTTTTGTAGATGCCATACACTTGTATCCTAAGCAGCTGAAAAGGTTCATTGCACTCGAAGTTATCTGAAAATGTAGCTTGTTTTACAGGACCTAAGCCAGAGTAATTTACAGAGACAAGAAATATGAGATTGTGGTTCTGACCGCAACGTTTCTGACAGAACTTCCTTAAATTAGGCAGACCACAAATCTACAGTGTTATTTCTTTTGCAGTAATTGTGCAAATTTGCACAGCCTAAGTTTTGTCTTTGCTGATTTAATTTTTGCTGGTATGCGTAGCACTGCTGGCAGAGTTGTCATGCATGAATATAATTGTGTGTGTGGCTTTGCCAACCTCTACCAGTACAGGTAGTGCTAGCAGATGTGTTAGAGCTGTTATTTTACAGACAGAGTTGTACAATTATATTTTTGTCATGGTTGTTCTGCCAAATTATGTTGGTAAAAATTATAGTCAAGATAAAGTTTGATTACAGGTATAATATAACACGGATAAATATTTCTGAACATTGTCAAAGCGTTACTGAAGAAAAACTAAATCTTGTCAAAGTGACACAGGTTGAAGAACTGTAATAGATTATTTTTAAAAAAAGTTCAAAAGTTTTTGTTGTGTGTTTTCCTCCACAAATCTGACTAAATTATCATCTGTAGCACACTCTGCAGAAGGGTGCCCTCATACCCTAGAGTAACCATAGAAACACTACCTTGAAAAAACTTCAGTATTTTTTTTACACTTACACAGCAATCCATGCAGGCTCAAACAACTGATTTGTTGTATGTTTTTTTTTAATGCTTCAAGATATTGAAGAAATCAAAGTAAATATTGCTTAAAACAAGCTACAGATACATACACTCTCTGCAAGTTGTACTTATCTTTATATGTATAACCTCATCTGCACAAGTGAATGCTATATTTCAATGGACAAAACATCTCCATTTGCAAGAAGAAATGCTAGTTATGTGAATGCATATGAAATGTGTGAAATGCAACAGCACTGCAAGAAACACAGGTTTGAAGTCAGAGTAAGCATTTTTAAATGTGTGCATGTATGTACATAGAGATCTATACATACGTGACAAAGCTGTAAAGTATATTGTGAGTTCATGTGTGCCAGGCAGGGAGAAAAATCAGTCATGTCTTAATGCTATTGAAACAACGTCTTTCTTACTCATTTAGCTTGTTGCTACTGAGAGGTTACTTGGGCTTTTCACAATGATTAATGCCGTCTCCTTTGGTATGAATTTTGATAGTCTTTTGACATTTCCATCTGTTCTTTTATTTCTTGAAGATTGCTGTAATATTTTTTAGAAGTCACACAAGTTTGAGAAGGAAACTTTCACCGACTTAAAGCAAACAAAAATAAAATGAACCCACTGACCTAATGTTTTACAAGAACCAGAGAGAAAAATCTTGGGGGGAAGGGAAGTTACTTCCAAGACACATTTCCCTGAAAACATGTTTTTTTATTTAAGAAGTAGAGGTCAGATAAAAGCTTATATAAAGCTGTTCTTTGTTACTTTCAGAAAATAGTTTCATAAGGTTAAAAATGGTTTCCAAATTTAAGTTTTGTGTACCTCACTTTATTTGAACAATGGGAATTAAGAGTCTCTTCCAAAAGTAAATTAATTTTAATTCCCAAGTGAAACCAATGTGCCGAAAAGATTTGAAATCGGGACTCTGTGTCCAGAAATTGGGTTCAGATTCTTTTTTTTCTACTGTAACTCTTGCATTACACTGAGGTTATTCTTATACCAAGTGATACAAGCACATCTAATATCCGTAATTAATTATTGTCTGTTGATATTCCTGTGATAACCTTTTATAAGGGCAGAAAGGAGGTTATTGTCACTTCTGCTGCAAGTCTGTTCTGAGCACCAGATGTACTTCCCCATCTCTTGCTCTCCCCTCTGTGAAGAGATTTTATTCCTCTATTTAATTTCAAAACTGGTATAAGCCAAACCAAGTAGGTCATCCACCTCACACTGAAAATGTCTCAATACCTCCGATACATTTTTCCAGCTTTTAGATTAATGAACAGGTTTTTTTCACCAAATGAAAGCAATCAAGTGGTTAATCCTTTCAAGTGCAATTAGCAGCACTGACCTCCCTGTTCTCTAAAATGAGGGTCATGGGGAGGTAAAGGCCAGTTCTGGGCCTTTCCTTTCATATCAGAATACCCCTTCACTAACTATCTCTTCTCTTTCCAAAAACATCAGAGAGAAAGGGGGAAAAACAGGCTTCCACTTCCATTAGCAGTAACTTAAACAGCCATAAGTTAAAGGGGGAGGAAAAGGAAGAGCATCTCTATCTATCTCCCTTCACAACAGAAGACATCTGGCCTCCCGTGGGGAGGCCCCAGATAACAAAGAACCTGTCATTACAAACCTCTGAGATGTGTTCAGAAAGCCATTTTACCTGCAGTCTGGCTCATTCATTTCCTGCCACTGAAGCCATCTGCTTTTGCTTATTGTGGGTATTATTGTTCTTTGTTTGGCCAGGAGCGTGAAGTGGCTTCACTTTAGCATGCCTGTATGCTTGGTCAAAGGAAAGATTTAATCCTTTTCTCAAAATGAGTAAGAAGGAGCTGCAAAAAACAATTCCTTTCCTGGAAGGTAGCACAAAGTCATCCAAACTTAGGTTGAATAAAGGGTCATGTCAGTGCATGGGGTAAAGATATATTGAGATTGAAAAGAGATGACAACTTTGAATCTACAGCAGAAACCTTCCAACATAATTGTAATCCCACCTGATTTAAGCTCTTTGCCACTGCTTCTGGCAATTTTTTTCAAATCGAGTCCATCTGGTTTTCAAGTTTCGCTTAAGCTGCGTCAGTCCCAGTTGTGTAGTAATGAAGTAATCCCTTTGTACTTTCCTTTCACATCGAGTTTCAGTATTTACACTCAGGTTTTTGTCTTAATGGTTCGCTTTAAAAATTATGTCTCTTAGTAAGTGAAGGTCTTGGCATACTTACGTAAAATAGAAATTGATGTGAAAATCCACTCCACCTATTCCTATGGCAAGTTTCCCATCGCTTACCGTGAAGTAGTTACTACGCTCTGAGGTACCATTAACTTCTGTGTCTCAAAGTATTTCAAAAACCTGTGCGTCAGCTGAGTTCATCCAAATTGTTTTGCAACAAAATGGTGACCACAGCAATGTTAAAACGGGAAAGCTTTCCTGCTAAAACAAAAAGATTGCATGCCATTAAGATGCTCATCTATTGATGATAAGAATAGGAGGTTACCATTAAGACACTGAATGACTGCCAACATAATCACTAAACTGTTATCCCTTGTTTTAAGAGACATTATTTAGTGCAAGTCCAACACATTCAAACTTCTTAATCAGTAAGAATGCTGATCTTGACTGGTAACACTTAGTAATAGCAACATGCAAAGTGTTTGTGTACTTTGAATAGAATAGAACACGTTGAGTTCCAGCAAAAGTTTGCTCAAGCTAAACCTACAGATTTCATTTCTAGTGTTGTTGCTAATGCTAAATAAAAATATGGTATTTCAAAAACATCAAAAATGTTTTGTGACTAAATTGTTGCCAAGTGCCACATGAATTTCAGCTGACCTGAACCCGTGTTTTCCAGTGATCACTGTGCAACTGAAACACTCTATCTAGCCTGTTTACACGCTTTGGGGTAAAAGCGATGCTGCAGTCTCTCTTATTATTTACAGCAGACAAGGAAGCAACTCGATATAGCTCCAGTTTCCAGAAACTTCATGTAAAGCACCTCAGTCTACATATTCAAGCAGAAGTATTGTGATACTTCCTCTCAACCTCACAAAAGTCTAAGTGTATTTACAGTTGTTGGCTTTAGTTTGCAGATCTATGTCAGTTTAGAGCACAAAAATGCTTGCACTCTTTTCAGTCAAAATTGTGTTGGCAAAAAAACATAGAATAGAAATCTTTGCATTGCCAAAAGCTTCCTCTTTTCCTTGAATATGGCTTATTCTATCTGGGGAGCTGGTTTAAACTTAATGACTGGAACAGCTGCCAGGGTATTTGACGGTAAAACTACATTGCCAAATTCTTAAATGCACAATAATGTCTAACATAGGCACAGCCTAACAGTGATTTTGCTCATTATAAAAGGATAACCCATTGAAAAAATATACTGGGGTAAGAAACAAGACAATCTTTTGAAGTCCATGAAATCTTAACGTGATAGATTCGAGGAAGGAAGGCAATATGCAATACTGTATCTCTTTAGTCTATGGATGATTCTATGGAAATGGACCAATTCAGAAAATACATTTCTTGTTTATCTTTCTGTATGCTGGCACTTCTCTTGTAAGAAAGAAACTTCCCATAACTAATACCGTATGAGTTCTGTCACTGTTTTCTAGTACCTTTTTCGCTTTTCAGACTCCTAGTATGGGCATGCCAGCAACAATAGAATTGGGATCTGCTGCTGCTGCTGAGTTCTCTGGGCCACTTGCACCAATGAACAGAGCCAAATCTGCATCTGAGACAAAAATAAGGTAGTGTATTAAAAAATGTATTATTTATGAAAGAAAAGCCACTACAAGTTATCAAGACAACATCAAAGTACATTAATCAAGCATACAATAAACGATGACAGTTTGTTGTTTCATCTAAATGAAAAAATTAGGTCCATGTGTTGATATTCAAACCTAGAATCAAGCCTTGGCAGTTAAATGTGCTAATGAAAACTATTAAAATTTTTGTGCATTCTCTGTACAAGGTATGAAAATAAATACTCAAGATTTAAGAGGCAGTCTTTCACAAGGCCCTTGTGATACTAAATAGAGCACGCTTGTGGAATCTGAGGATGACGTCCATTATGTTGTAACACGTAGTTTATTTCAACACTACTCACTTATGCTCCAAATCTACAATCTCTGTTCTGTTTATTTTCTCAGTCCCATGGCTCCATGTGAGAAGCATTCAAGCCACACACAATCCATTGTAGGCCCAGGAATTAACATTTTCAGTAATCCAACAGATTCCACAGCTTGGGTTCAGGCAGTAGAACACAGATCTAAAAATTGCTAGTAATTCCTAAAACTTCTAGTCACAGTTCTCACAAATGGTTAGTGCATTTCTAGAGTAACTCTAAAGAACTAATAAACTAAAAAAGAAATGGGGTTTAGTTTGGATCCTCAATAGTACCAGGGATATCAACGAGATTACCCTTGTTCTTATGCTCATTGAATCCATCAAAAACTCTTACTGGTTTTTGAAAGCTGACATTTGCAAAAGCAGCGATTCTCTGCCAAACATACTTATCCCATTTGCCTGCCAATTCCTTTTTTTTTTTAAATAGTTTTTCCACAGTTTGCCCAGTAAAGTCAAGCTTCATGGTCTGTAGTTCTGTTCATTCTCTTAGAGTCCTTATTAAATCAGCATCACATTCTAGTTTCCATTTCTCTAAACCCTTTTAACCAACAGATCTCACCACCAGTAACAGTTCAGCAATTTCATATTTGAGTTCCTTTCAAGCATCTGGGCAAATACTGTCCCATCCTAGTATCTTGTCACGTATTCATTTAACAAATTTGCTCTACAGCTTATACGTTCTTACAAACCAATTCAAGACCAGTCTTCAACCACCAAATAAACAAAAGTTCTAGGAAACAGCCAGAAGAATTTACCTTCCAGTGATGGGAACACAAGAAAAATTGCTTACAATAACCATCAACATATATGAAAAATAGATGGCCTTTGGGTTGCTAGAATGATACTCTCCATTCATGGAGGAACTCCAGCTCTGTTTTCAGTAAAATCATAAGCATGATTCTTAGCAGAAATACTGGTGCTGCAGTAGCTGTTATTTCTGAATATTATATAAATGCAGACCATGCTTGCTTTATTGATAACAAAAAAGTACATTTGGTGAAAAATATCATTTAATGCATACCAAGTAAAACTCAATAGTCATTATATATGCAAAAGATTTAATTCTTTTTATATTCTTTTAATTATTCAGTAATTAATAACTAAGTCACTAAAATCATTATTTTATTCAACACATCTAGCCAAATTGCAAAGTAACAAAATGCGAGCTAGAATAAAAATTTAAATTATTCAGCATAAGAAAAGACAAGTTTAATTATTTAGTAATTAAGTGAGCTTGACTGCAGCATAGGCTATTAACGTTTTAAGCCTTACCTGGAAAGCCTTCTTTCATCCATTTCTAAAACCTCAGAAGGTACACCAGTTTCTGCTACAGGTTGAATACCAAACCAGGAAAACATGAAAAGGGAAGAAGGGCTGTGAACCAAAAAAAAAAAAACCAAAATCTGCAAACGTAGAAGCATATTTGTGTACTAGCAGAGAACCAAACACTACTAAAAGTACTTGAATAACACCTGACAGATATTCTTAAAATGAGGGAGAGAGAGGGGGGAAAAAAAAAAAGGCTGAAATATTTTAAAAGCATTCTTTTACATTATCCTCTGGTTTTTAATAATTACCTCAGAAGTTACTTGGTGAAATTCTCCAACGCAGAAGCTTTTATACAGGGCACTCATGGAACCATCTGACATATATATTATACATACAGAGCACAAAAAGGATTTATATCTAAAAGCAAACAAAATTTAAGTTTACAGCAAAATAAGGATTGTTTTGAAATAGCTAAGTTATGGTTCAATCAATATCTGAAGGGAGCCACTCTCTCCCTCTGAATACAGAGGGAACATAGAGAGAGTAATTTCCTAGTTTACTCATCTGCTAACGTAAGAGTCCTTATTGTTACTGCATCAGTAAGAACAGGAAAAAACTCAACTCTGAAAAATATATTGATATTTTGGGTCTGTTTTCCATGTTTTATGAAAAAACTGTATTTTCTGCAAGTAGCTTATTTAAATAAGATAACATTGTGGCTCAGCTCCTTATTTGGTGTACTTTGGCTTTCTTCTTTTAAGGTTAAATTCTGTTATGTGTTGATCAAAGCAGCCGTAGCAGTTTCTGCTAGCTGAAGAATGGGATTATATTTATAATATGTGATTATATTTATAATACCACTGATATTTCCCGTGTTCATTAAGCCTTTTTATCTTGTCAGCAGTGACATATTTTACCTTGGCTGTCCAAAGGCCCACCTAAACCATCAAAACTATTACGGTCACACAAAATCAGCTGCTTATTTCTCCTGAAGCACCACATAGCACTCCAGTAACACACACGTTTCACTGGCTTAGCAACTAAAGAAACCAACAAAATTCAAAACCAACAAAAGCAAACCAAATTGCAAGAAACAGTTTAATCCAAAACCGAAAATGTATATAGCAAAAAGCCTGCCACGGATGCATAGTGTTGCTTGTTTATTTTTGTTGGCCTTAAGTGAACTGAAAACGTTACAGGTACCAGATATTTTTTATCATCAGTTTCTCTGTAGAACCACGTTTCATTTATTATCTCCACACATGGCTGGCTACGACTCCCAGGAGCCTGGCAATCAGAGAGAGCAAGGATATTCTGGCCATGCCATTTTTATACCTTCTGCAAGAGCCCTCCAAGTGACTGAGGGGCACAAGCCAAAGGAATTTAGTGTACTGGTACATGGAGAACAGCCTCCAGTTATAAGACAACCATAGGTCTGCTTTGAGCAATGGGGTGGGGAGGGGGGGCAGTGACAAAAGCAATCTAATACAGAAGTGTCTGTTTTCCTTGGTGTTTCTGAGATTCTAAAATGCAGGCAAATATAATGGCAAACTTGCAGCATCAGATACAATTATACAAGCAGATTAGCTTCATTCACAGCAGCAACACTACCCATATTTCAGACAACTTGATGAAAAGTAGATGCATCATCTTGCCTTTCCAGACTGAATTTACAGGATAGACAGTTAGAAAACCTAAGACTGCTGAAAAGATTTGACGTGGAAATCTTGTATTTACTGCCTCAGAGACACTATGGTACTAAGTTTTACTGTATTTAGCTCATAAATCTTTCATGAACTATCACCTCTGCTTTTGCTTGGATCAAAAGACAATAGCTTGAATCTCACCCTCCAAGCTGGTCCCAGTGGAGAAGAGCAGCACTAAAGCAGGTAAAGCAGTGAAGAATTCTTATGTGAAGGAAATACGACTGGCACAAGGTGACTCAAAGATCTGAAAAGGTGCTGTTGAGATTACCTGTCATCACTGGCCCATGGAACCTCTGGTTTAATAGTCAGAAGCCTCAGGCCATTTTTGTCTTTCTTCCTGATGTTATAGATCATACGCATCTCCAGAGAAATGGCCTTCCTTATTTAGAAAGATTAGCCATCTCAAGATTTACCCAGCAAAATAAACAAATAAACCCCAAACAAACAACTGAGTGAATATTAAACCCACAAATCATTAGCACCCTGAATGTTGATTTGTTTCCATGTTTAACGCTGCAGGGTTCTATTTGGAATTCACTATTCCATTGCACATTAAACCTCTGACCATTTTAAAAATAGTTTCTTTAATCTTCAGAGGAAGTCTATAAACATCTTGACATTTCTAGAACTTGAGTGTTTTCTGTTGGGTTTTTTAATGTGACTATTCAAGAACAGCAGCGCTTAACGTTACTCTCTACAGCAGCCTGCTTTGCTGAAGGAGGCACTTTGGCAATTCTCTTCCTTTTTCTCCCTATCTCCTTTCAGAGGCCCCTCGTCAGGATGGCCCATCCATTTGGCTAACGCTGCATGCAGCTGCATCTCAAAGAAGCCAACTGTATTCTTGGGTCAGCTGGAGAAATCTGCTCAGTTACAACTGTAGGTACACAGCGAGATTTTACTTTCCATAACTTCAGGGAGGTGTAGGCCTCAACTCAGGTTCCAGCTGAGTTACAAAAGAGACCCGCTGGTACACAGCAAATGCTCAGCAGCTTCAGACATAGCAGTGCATAAGAAGTATTTTATTTAAATAATTTCTCCTACGTATGTGGAACCATAGTTTTTTATTGACTAAAGTTCATGAAATGCTATAACTTTTTGCAGTTTATTATAACAAAGGAAGAATGATTAACTGGCATTTCAACTCACTGGCTGTGCTATCCTATGGATATGAGATATGCAAGAGCAATGTTCCCTTATCTCTGTCAATATATTGTGTACAGTTATCCCACAGAAATCAAACTCTCCAGGAATACCATGACAAAAACTTTTTTGTTATTGTTGCAAGTGGAAAATGAACGTTGGCCAAGATTTGCCATTCTTAGAGAAATCTCTCAAACTGAATAGCTGATTACCCTGAATAAGTCATGGCAGTGCTGAGTGACTGATCTGTAGGAAAGGAAAATTTTTATTTTATGAAAATTAGCATGAGGGAGACCCAAATGAAGTACCTGAAGTAATTTCACCTTATACTTCTTTTCAGTAAAACAGTACCATTCCAGGGGTGCAAAATCTGTTTAAGGTCAGTGCCTATGTTGTCTGCATTTCCACCATCCTCAACTCTGTGTTAGAGGCCTTCTTTATTTTTTCTCAGGAGGAGGGAAAGCTCCCAGAAAAGTTCACACATGTAAAGGCACTTGTTTATTAGGGTCTAATCATAACAAGGAGGCCCAATGTATATTTTAGCAGGAACATACATCAATAGTAAATTCCTGAATTCCAGGATATGACAGATGGCATAGACCTGATGAAATTATGATGAGCGTCGTCTTATGCCTAGGGCATTGATGTGATATTTTCCCCCCTATTATATCATTACAAAAAGATGAGGGCTGTACTGCTGCCAAGATGCATGCTGCATTATCAAATGCGTTATTCCTAATCGCCCAAGACTTCTTATTAGAACTGTAACATTAACTACGGTTATAACTCACTGTACCACAACGCATTCAACTTTCACTAATGTCACAAGCCTCCAGGATACTGTATTAAATGGGTTGATTGGTGACGAGTAGGCATCTTACATTCTGTATAGGAAGTCAAAAAAAATGTACTTTTGAATGCATCTGAACAAAATGTTTTGTTGAAAAGACAGGAAAGAAAAGCACATTTTTGTATTTTATGATCAAAAATTTCTTGAAACGCCCATTCTTAGCTTACAGTTTTAATTCCTCTAACGAAAATTTTCAAGCCCTGCATGTTTGTACAAGTTCTAGCACAAAATCGCTACTTCGCTAGAATAACAGTTAATACTCCATGCTGCCATGTAACAGATAAGAAAACAAAATCAAAGCCCTGAGACTTAAGGTTAAGGGTAAAAGTTAGCATCAAAGATGGCAAAAGTAAGTTTGTCAAGGTGAAGCTGCGCAAATGCTTTTAATAGTGTGGGCTTAGGCATTTTGCACGTAAATGACTTGGCACGCTTATGCTTTCAAAGCAGATCTTGAAGTAAAGGAAAACCTTACTGTGTTGGAAAGCCCAGGACACTCCAGCTTTCCTTGGGAAAGGATAGCATATACATAGGAACAGAGACAATTAGGTGTGAAGCTGACTAATGAGTGCAGAGAGCTGTGCTGTAATTATGGGCAAAGCCCAGAGGGGAATAACTCTTAATTAACATCATATGAGACAGGTGGCATAAAAGGAGAGAAGAGCTATTTAACAATTTCAATATTTGGATAATAAGCATGAATTTAATTGTGAATTGGACAGATTCAAAGGAAGTAGGAAGTTTGACACAATTAGAATGACAGTGAAGAACGAGATGATGTTATGCATGACTTGAGGTGGCCTGAAAAGCATACTATTGACTAATTGAATAACAAATATCTGAACTCTCACCTGGGCTAACGATAGAATTAGGTTCCTTTACAATTTCAGTTGCTTGGTGTAATCCAACTTCAGCTGGAGTTCCAACAATTTCCATAGGTTTTCTTCCTGCCGTAGATGCTGTGCCATATCCACCCCAAATGACATTTGACAAAAGACATACCTTAAATGTGAACATATCAAATGAGCATATCGGCCAAAACAATAGTTCTGATTCCATTAAAAGAAAACCAAAATAAATAGTTCTCATGCAGTTTGTTTGGGAAAGCAGACTGAATTATTCTTCAGCTCATTAAAGTTTACTTTAACAAGCTGTGAAGCTGATACAGCAACGGCTCAACAGTTCAAGATTGTGTTGCTCTTTCTTTTTTTCGGAAAGCTTGAACATCTCACTTGGCATAAAAATCACACATTTTGAAGGCATTTTCAGATATGCTTTTGAGAAAATCTTGTTTTTCTCCCATTTTAAAAAAAAATTCTTCTCCTCCCAAAATTACCTTCATGTTTTTCCCTAGCAAAACAAAGATGTTCTTTGTTTAAATAACATCTCCCTTCTTGCTTGTTATGAAGCAGCACGTTCTTCATTTCCTCAAAGGTGGCTGCTGGATGAGATGCTTAAGTGAAGACCATTCTTTTTTTTTTTTTCTTAATATTAACTTATTTCGTTGGTTTTACAAGTAAATCACACCACTATTATTTCTTTTCCTAATTGTTTTTAAAGTTCAAGTGCACCAGGAACAGTTTACATGCAGAATGGCTACAACTCCTGCAAAGCTATGCAAGTTCTCTTAAACTACAAGCCCTCCACTATGATCTGACAGGATCAGCTCTCAAGGGCAGCAGTTTAATTGCCATGCTTACGCGTGAGTACCAGTCAATGCCCATTCCATCACACCTATGACTTGCAGGAACTAGGTGCAAGTTTATGCTGTACAGTGAAATGCCATGCACAAGTGCTTGAGCTACTGGTAAAAGAATTATTAAAAAGCAGGGTAAAAAAAGATGAAGTGCTGCTCTAGTACGCACATACTGCTCGCAACTGTTGAGCTGGCTACGTATCTGTACACAGCTCCATAGCATGCACTCCAGTCATCCACTCTCCTGCAGAATCTTATTTTTAAGTTTCCAAAGTTTCCAAATTCTAGACTTATTTCACACAAAATAAGGGTCCAGATGTGTGGTACTTCCTTTCCATGCACATTGTATAAAGGAAGCTCCCTCCAGAGGAACCAATCAAGGTGCTCTCAAATGTCAAGACTTGTCAGGAAGAACACACAAAGTTCAGCCAGGGTATTTTCTTGTTATTTCAATATATATAGGCATAGTTACTGCACCTAAGTTACTATTAGCATTGCTCCCTGCAATTTAGCACAAATCACATAAGGGAAAGAAAAATGAAATGTGTATTTCAATAAATAAAGTATTAAATAAAAAGTGAAACAAAAGAAAAGCTGATTCAAACATATTTAGCAGAAGTTGGTTACCTATTATCATTATTTATGCATTTTGAGTTTGGTCTAAACGCCTTTAGAATTTTTGCTGAAAGATCATGCAGGCGTAATACGTAGAAACTGAAAACATTATTTTGCAGGATAAGACCTGTACTCATTTCTTTCCAAAACTGGTCCATAGTTACAATCCTAGCCATTGTTGTGTATACATCTGACTAGCTAAACAACCACAACTTATTTTACAGCACTGCTGCTGGCTAAAAAGCTTTGGATCTCTGAAGTGTGGTTTGTGGGATCCTGCAGGGCCTTGCAGACTTGTTAGAGAATTTCTATAGGGCTGAATAAACATTCTGCAGAGTGCTTTGTTGATTCCTTGTAATTTATGCCAAAATTTTCAATTAACTGCAAGACTACAACATGGCTAGCATTCAACAATCGCCGGATGTGCGTGCAAAAACCTTACTTTTATTTGCAAGTGAAGAGGTTCAAGAATTGCTCTCGTTACTATTACCATAATTGAGTATAGTATTTTATCACCAAGACTGCACAGTAATCCAGGCGTATAGTTTGGATCAAACAAATAAATTACCATGCCAGCAAGCCAGCATCTTCAACTAGTTGTGCCCAGGTAGAAGCAGTGTCAAGTTCAGCAAACCTGGAAGCAAGCTTGGCTGCTCTAACACTATTGAGTTTAGCCCTAAAATGTTTTTCGTGTCAATGCACTGGAAATTAATACAAGCTACAGATACAGAACAAAAATACTAAAGATATCACTCTCCAGGGAAATTAGTTTAGCTGGAAGAAAAACACAAATTGCTGCTACAAGACAAATGTAGGATTTTTTTTGAAGGAGTTCTCAGAAATGGAAGTGGCTCCAGTCCCTGCCTTACTCCACAATTCACAGAACCACAGAATGGTTACGGTTGGAAGGGATATCTGGATGTTATATGGTCCAACCCCTCAAGCAGAGACACCTAGAGCAGGTTGCCCAGGACCATGTTCAGGCAGTTTTTAAAGATATCCAAGAAGGGAGACTCCTCAACCTCTGTGGGCAACCTATTCCAGTGCTCTGCCATCCACACAGTAAAGAAATGCTTCCTGATGGTTAGACAGAGCCTTTTGTGATCCAGTCTGTGCCCATTGCTTCTTCTTCTGGTACTTGGCACCACAGAAAAGAACCTGGATTCCTTCTATTTGAACTTTAAGGTATTCATTATGACAAAACAAAAGCAATTAAATATAGGATTACTTAGTAATGCAGCAATTTAAAATGCAAAATATCAGTAGATGTATATTATCATGAAGTTGAAATTATTGAGACATAGGGACCTTAAAGATCTCTTATTATAATGTCTCTGGCCACTAGTTGTTCACATCAGAACCTCAGGAGTACAGCTCTGTGGAATTTAAGTGAGTCTCAAACTCTCTAGTAAATCCAGTAAAAGAAATCCTTAAGACCAACATGAACATCTCTCCTAGTCAACGGTAAAGTCAAAGTCACTGATGTCCTCTTCCTCATTTTCCAGAGGGGAAGGGAGGGTTACCTAGGGAACTTCATCGAAACTTTCATATGACAGACTAAAGACTACCTAACAGTTTTTCATAAGCTACTACATAAGCACTGAAAAATAGACTCCAACACAGTGCCCAGATTTCAAGAATATTGGCTGAAAGGTGAACACCATGGTGTGGATATTCAATCACATATTCAGCAATACATGTAAGACCTGCTGCCAGACCAATCAGACTGAAATGCAGCTACAATCAGAGGAAGGTCAGAGACTTAAATTTGTTTTGCAATCGTAAGACCTGCAAAATGAAATGATTTAGATCCAAGATAAAGCATTACATTGTGTTTCATACTCAAAGCATAAACAGAATGTTGAGCAAGAAAGGACTGTTTACTTTTTAATGTTGTTTTCCTACAATGAAATAGAAATAGTTATAGGAAATTGTAACCTAATTAAGCATTTTCCAAAAATGCATTGCTAGAACATTTTAGGATGACAGCTTTTAAGAAATTAAGCCAGAACTGTGCTTTTGAAGCAACAGTTTCTTACGTAGGGTAGAAAGTTTTGTGGATGCATCTGAGTTTCCAAACACGTTTTGCCTGCAGGGAATCAAGGCAGGCAAAATGCCTCTAAAAGTATTAGAAAACTGTCACAATTGTAAGTGACAAACTAACAAAAAGTTTCAGCCTCAACTTTTGAGGATTTCTATGGGCTTCCACGGCATCGGATACAAAATACTCCCTAGAGAACCAGCATTAAAATTGAATTTTTCAAATATTTATTTTCCTTTAAAATTCACATCAATTGAGACAGTTAACAGCTACAGATACCCGTTCAAGCACTACTGGTGAGGGTTTCAGTGTTCCTACTGCTGCATGTCCCTGACCCTCCAGAAATCTCAATCACACCAACAGCATTTTCCAAGTCCAGGCCAGAAGTGATCTGGCTAGATAACCCTGGCAGCACACCTGTACAAACACACACCTGAGCCAAAATAAATCATCTGGAAAAAACAAAAGGTGAACACATCATAGCAGTGCTTCAAGCTTTGTTCTTTGGAAAGGAACATAAGGGCATTGAAAATATTTTACAATCTGCAGAAAGACTGTGAAATAATAGTTAATATTTTATCTTTAAAGATAAGTAAGATTTCTTACTTTGTTTATTAATTCAAATGAATATCCTTTTCCGATCATAAGACTTCTGCAGCTTGCTTCCTTTCATATTTTCTGGTTTCTGTATTTCTTTATGACACCAATCCACCAAGTACCCATGAAACTAATTAGCATCCCAGCAACTCACTTCCAGGATTCATTGAAACATGTTTGAGTACATTTTCAATTATCACAACCACTAATGTATTGATTTCTTATATTAGTCTACAATGCCTAAATTACTGCTTTATTCTTTATTGTTTTCAGGCTTAATTCTTCATATTCTGTCCCCAAGAGAAAGATACTTATATAGCGCTAGATTTGCACTGCACTGATCAAATGGAAAACTGCTTTATACATAAGATCCTTTGTGGACAGAAAAAGGTATACTTTAATCAAGTTAAAGTTCCAATGTTGATGTTTTTTGAATTTTAAAATATTTTGCTATTAAAAGATTCTGAAATTCCTCTAAGACCAGAGGAGCAAACATGTGGTCTTCCTTCTGCTATTTAAAACGTACAAGACGACTTTATTTCAAATAATAAACTGACTTTTAAGCTGTATCACTGAATAAGTTGAAAGTATGACCCAAAATAACAGTTAAAAAAAAAGATGCTGAAATCATACAACTGACAGGTTTATCCACTCAACAACATCCTTCAAACATTTAGAAAGGCCAAAGCATGTATTGGCTGATATCTTCAAGAAGGCTCATTTTCAGAATTGTAAGTCCAAAGACTGAAGTGCAACAAGAGACAAACTTATGTAAGGATATTAAGGACACTGAGATGAAGCAAGTTTATAGATACTGTATCCTGAGAAGATTTGGGGTTAAACAGAATAGCTGAATGACTGTATTGCTTTGGCTTGTATTATGGCAGAGAATTATGGCAGAGAGAAGTACTCATGAAGCAAGAAGGAACATAGCAAGCTTCCCAGAACACAACTCAGAAGTACTCAAGTACTCATTTTTAGTAGTTGAAAAAATATTAGCTTCAGTGACCTTACACCTTATTTTTAAGGAGCAAGAACGCAGCACATTTTGAGCCAGGGTTTATTCAGTTATTAATCCAGGACTCACAATTACTCAGGTAAAAGTCTATATTCTATTCATTTACATTCTAAGTGTAGAACATAAACTGAAACTATCTGCTACTGTTTTCAATTCAGTCTGAGCTCTCTCACTTTTTGAGGTATTTATTGCATGTAAGATTGAATTGATCAGTTACTTCAGTGTATTACAACACAGGGGGAAATGCTTTACTTATTTTTTTAATACGTATCATGCACCATTCTAGTGTGTTCATGTAATATCATTGCAAAGAATGAAGTTTAAATACAAAACTGTAAAACAACAATTTGGAAGACAAGCTTCATTATGTATACCAATTGCCATGTGACCTTCTTATAAGTTCCAGAATGTACCTATGCTCATTAGATTTTTCTTCAGTGACTGTTTTGCATTTTAAAAATAAATAAAAAAAAGTAAATAAAGTTAAAAAAAAACACCTTTAAAGAATAATGAAACCTGACAGCTCATTTCTTTCAGAGTTGGTGCTGAACACTTCAATAGAATGTAAGAAGCCTTAAGGGAAGGTAAAAAAAATAATCAGAATTGAACTTTTTTATTTTTTTTTTTTTTATCGGATTGTTTTGTTCCCAAAATACTTCCTTTCTCTGTCTTTAGTAAAAATAATGAAGTTCTGGCTCTAATAAGAAATAGCTCATTTTTCCTAAGTTTTGAACAACACAAATATCTAGAGGTGGATTAAGAAATAGCAAGTACACATGGTGTCTCCCTGATGTACTAGATACAGACTGGTACTTCTGCAAATGAATTAGATTCTTTGATCAATTAGTTGTCACTTTGTAACTGACTGAATGCCATGGACCAGGAAAAGCAAAGCTGTTTTCTCCTTAACCAAGCATAGCACAGACACAAAGGAATATGCTCTAATAAGGACAGTAGAAGACAAAAAGGCTATAATATTGTCTCCCTGGCCCTAGGGATAAGGGATTCCATAATCTAATAAGGAAGGATGACAAATATTTGCCCATATAAGTGAAGAGTTTTCCTAGATGGCCTGATTCTGCACATATCCCTCATTCCTCACTGCTTATAGCATTAATGCTCCAGCCCACATCAGGCTCTTTGCTTGCTGGTGCAAAGAGCTTTGCTAGCCAAGACCACCCTGCTGGTTTTGGATTACTTAACTATTGAACAAAAGAAAATATCGACTAACCTGTTTAACATTACATCCAATGGCATAGAAAGGTACCACATCCTCTTGCAAACACTGCTTCAGGGAGAAGGTAGAGACAGGAAGATCTGTAGGTCATTTGAACATATGCAACATTCTCTGTGTAATTAAGGAACTACCTGTTGGGAAATACAAATTTTACAAGTAAGAATGACTAAGTAAAAATTCTTATAAGGGCATTTTTCTTGCTCTGCATGTCCATTTATGTTAAAACTGGTGTGACTTTCTCATCTTGTATTCTGCAACTTATTCCAGTTGCAAATTCCATTCTCATATTGTCAAGCTTTATTTTCTTTTAGAATATACATTTTGTATTTTGGTAAACACTTGCCCTCTTTTTAAATGGTTTTCTTATTCTCTTTCAAAATCAGGCCTTCCTGATCCATTGTTAATATTGTGTATAGTATATTTGCTTAATTTTTTTTCCATGTTCTACTTAGGGGCCTTTGTGATTGTATATGCTTATTTTTAAAAAAAAAAAAAAAAAAAAACATTAAATTTATGAAGTTCTACCACTTTTTTCTTCAGAGCTACAGAACTTTATTTTAGATTATGTCATCTTTTTTCTCTGATCTTTAGTTTCAGAAGCTCTACTATAACATTTTCACAAGCACCGATAGCCTTTCATGTTCCTTTATATGGAACCCGTCCTTCTGTTTTAAGCAGCAGCTATTCCATTGGATTCCCAGTTCCTAATAAATGTAAACAATTTTTTCATTCCTACCCATGTAGATTTTGACCCTATACACACGTTTTGGAAGTATTTTGGAAAATGGCTAGTATGAATTCATGTCTTTAATCATTGAAAAAAAAGTTCTTCCAGCATCTCTTCTCCACCTTTATCACGGCATTGGCTGAGCACAGGTGGCTACTCAGACCACACATAAAACTGGCTACTGGCTAGATGGTTTATAAGATCTGCTACATTCGCACCCACAAACAAGTTACCGTCAGTTCCTAACCAGAGCAGCAAGCCCACTGATTGAAAAACCTGGTGAACAGATTAGCCAGAACTAGAGAGGTTTCTAGCTGGAAACCCCCTCTGTGGAGGGATAATCTCAGTGCAAGTGTGATCATACTGAAATATGAAAGTGGGTTTTATTCTCATTAATTTTGTTAATCATCGTCTCTGGACATCCTATTGTTTACAGAAATATGTACATTTACCATACAGTGGGTATAAACATAAGGCTAATGGTTATACTGCCTTTCTTATATTTAAAAGCAATGATCATTATACAATCCTTTAGCTGCCAGTAAAATTTCTGTGTATTAACACGCACCATGGGTCTAAGCAAAGATTAAAACAGTATTGCTTAGTACCTGGAGTAAAAGTTCTGAGGCACAACTCCTTATCTCATTGGTAATTCTCTTTGGGTAAGTCATTATCCTTCTTCTGTTCCTATAGGTCTCTCTTAATGAAATTCAACTAAAATCTGACATAAAGCACACAAGGGAAGAAAGAAGCAGACAGTACTCTTCATAGAAATTGCATTTGTAACTGATATGAGAAGTAAACAGAGGGCAACTGTGACTCCCTGGACTAGTGTGATAACCACTATCTCAAGCAAGAACAAATCTGTTCATCATTTCAGTAAAAGCAGAATTAGAAACAAGTGTCAATCCTAAAATACCTGCCAAGTCTATAAAGAAAAAAGCTGACACTCAGAAAAATAAACAAACACTTTTCTTCATTAATCATAAAATAAAACCAGGCACAGAATCCAAGCCCTGCTTCCATTGAAGCTGTGTTACTGACACTCATGGCAGCAGAAGGCATTTCCTGCCCATGTTTTTACACGCATAACTTGTATACCTTGTTGTTGCCAGAAAACTAATTTTGGAATAACAGAACATTTGTCAAGCTGGGGATGAAGTGGGGACCCCAAGGTCCTGCAGATGCAAATGGCACAGCAAAATAACATTTCTTAAAGTAAAATAAAAATATTCTACTTGGGCAAATATGGAGAAATAATTCATCAAAAAAAAAAAAAAAAAAAGAAAGAAAATGAAATATGCCAAACTCCCCAGTGACTTCTTACAACCTTTACTGCTCTAGTAGGAATACAGACCACAGCGTAGCATTTGAACACCATTAAAAGATGCAGACCACACAAATAGTTCAACAATACTTCCTTGGGAGAAAATATTATTGCTCCCAGTACTAGTCTCTTTGACCATATGTGTTGGGGGTTTAAGGAAATGTTTTCCCCACTTTAGGAAAAGACTAGATCATTTCATTAAGCCAAAAAAATAAATAAATTTTACTTGGAGACACATTTTGTCATCACTTGCACAATGTTAAAATATACCCAAGTAAGCACTGAGCCAATCAATACACCAATATGAATATCTCTATCAAGACAAAACTCAGTGCAGAAAGAATACCGGAGTCTGGCTCAGAGAGCTCACAGGAGATTAATTTTTCAGTTGGATTATCATTTTAGGAAGTTTTGATAGAAACTTTAAAACTTGCATACAAATTGCCTAACAATAATCAAAGAAAACAGATCTTGAAACTAGGGCACTAAAAGAAGGATACTCTGAACAAACATTCCAAGTCAGTGACCCCAGGAAGAGTCAGTAAAGAAGGTTTTTTGGATGCTACGCAAAATGTGGCTATGGAACAGTTCACTAACAGAAACAGACTTCTTTCTCCTTTTTATTCCTTTAAGATCAACTGTGCCAAAGCAAAAAAAAATAATAATAAATTCTTGAAATAATAGATATTTCTACTGTTAACTTATTTCCTTTGTACAGAAGCTTTGAAGGTCATGAACACTTGAAAAGGTGTTCTGTACGTATCCTCTTCTGTTATCATCTGTATTGCTCTCTTTTTTCATTCTATCATTGTTTTTAAAGGCAGTTAATGTGAAAAGCGTAATCTTGTTTATGAGGAAAATGTTATTCAACATAATCAAAACCTTGCTATATGATTCATTTTCCATTTCATACGTATATTTCAACACAGATAATGACATCTGGAGTTATGCAGTACATACAGGCCCTGATCCAAAAGCTTTTGAGAACAGACAATGTTAATTTCAATTGGCCCTGGATGGGATCCCTAATCTATATCATATTGGCTCTTTATTGCATATATAATTAACATCAGAAGTTTCTTTGTAACTAAAAGTATACAAGGATTCACTGAGGATCTTAAAAAGTTGAATTTTAAGCCTTTCATTCAGTTGGAAAAGAACATGATAGATTAACAACAAAGACTTACCACTGCCTGCTACTTTTGAATGGAAAGCCATGCTACCTTTCAGGAGCTCATTTATTTTTACATAATTATCCTAATGTGGCTTATCATTTGAATGCCAAGCTGACTATAACAAATAAAGATAAATTAATTCCCTTTTACCTTTTATAAAAATTCCAGCAATAATCATAGACTCACAGAATATCCCAAGTTGGAAGGAACCCACAAGGATCGTCAAGTCCAGCTCCTGGCTTCACATAGGACCACCCAAAATTCAAACCACATTTCTGAGAGCGTTGTCCAAACAATTCTTGAAATCCAGAAGTCCTGGTGCCACAACCACTGCCCTGCGGAGCCTGTTTCAGTGCCTGATCATCCTTCTCAGTGAAGAACCTTTTCCTAATACCCAACCTGATGCAGCTCCATGACATTCCCTCAGGCATCATTCCTGGTCACCAGAGAAAATATCATCTTCCTGTATCATACGCTATTCCACTTCTTCAACTTTTTTTTTTTAAATGGAAATAGAAGGTGATGCTGTTTGGAGAAAGATTCTGGAAATCAGACCCTACCTTTCTGTTACAGAACAAAACAATCATTAAGATGGACTTCTACAGTATCTTGTGCTTCTTTATATTATGACTGACCCTTCAGACAAAGTTGTCATGGTTCCTCTTCTGTCCTTCTGAAATTGGTGGGATTACTTACATGAGTAAATAGAATGGGATTTGGCCCTTACCTTATACTGATGATGGCCCTTTGTCCGTAAAACAGTACTGATCACTGAATTCAGTCAGTTGTAAAAGCCATTTTTGTGTTCTTGCTGCACCAAATTTGGCCTAGTATATTTCAGATATACTATACTTGACACCTCAGAGAAAAACAACCCCCACCCCTCAATATTAAAAAAAGAAAACCTAAGTCCTAAAGTACATTCCTTAAAAGCTGAACTTTAATATGCTTCTCCTTACAAACACATTCTTAGCCGAACAGTAATTTCAGCCTGCCAAAATTTGTTTAGCATGAATGTACTTTGGTTTAATGCTACCTGCAGGCAGATATGGATTCCTGTCAATCTTAACTCACCATGGCAACAGAAATTAATCCTTGCTCTCTATTACATCCAAAATAAACATAACTGAAAAAGACTGTCTGTCTAGAGAAACATCTTGCATACGGAAAGTCACAGTCATCATGTAAGTAATCTCAGTTTTCATATATTTCAAGGCTGTCTCCCAGTTTAACTGCATATCTAGTTCCTCTTCTCTTCCGCAGAACAAGGGGTCAAAGGATGGAGGTAGCTAAGAGGGCTATTGCCACTACAGAGACTACTCAAGATGTAGTCTAATTATCTCATATCAGGGTTGAAATCCATTTCATGTTCTGAGGCTAAATGCCTACTTGCTTCAGTAGAAAACCACTGTGTCCTTATAAGCAACAACGCCCTACCTCTCCTGACCTTGGCTGACAGACACAGCCATATCAAACCATTTGACCTTTCTAGTACTTACACTGCTCAAAGTCCTTTTGAGTATCACATGCAGCTCACCTATTCCGTAGCACCTTTGCTCAATGCATACTGATGAGTCCATAAATTACGTGGCATTTGAACTTATGTTTCTTAAGGCACAGTTCAGTAGCTCAGCATATGGCCTGGCTCTCAGTAATGCATTCTTTAAAACATAAGTTCAAAGTGCAACACTGAATTTACAGTATCAACATTTTTATAAATCTATTTTTGCCCTGCGTCAATGTTCAAAATACGCAAGAAACTCTGTTCACATTACCACGTAGATATTGAATGACAGGTTTTCATGGAATACCTAAACTCACTAACAGAACCTCTACTTTCATATAGTACATGTTAAATTATTTTATCAAAAATGTTTAACTGGTGTTGAAACTCACCTTCATCACCAAAATTCTTCTAGTGACACGATCAATAGTCCCATAATCTAAATCATCCTTTTGTTCAAAGTGAAAATATTCTTTGTCAGGAGAAATAGCTTTAATAATTTCAAGATGTTATTGGAATAAATGCTACTGGCTTGAGTAGCCATTCTACTTGGCAAGTCCGTGTAACCAGTGTTCACCACACCCTGATGAGAAAGAAAAATAAATAGTTGTCAAAGCTTTCATGTATTATCTTGGAAACTTTTCACATGTTCTCCACAGATCCGATGCCTGTTTTATACATGCTAGTAAATCAAATTTGCATATTACTGTAGACATGAGTTACTAAAGCTTTGTTTTACAAGTTAAGGGTTCTGTTTAAAACTAATGGCTTACTGTGATGCATGACCAAAGAAAGTCAGCAATTTTGTCAGGAAGCCAGAGACCAAATGAGCTGGGAGGCCAGTCAGGGAACTAGTTACAAAACCATATGGTGCTTATTTTTGAGAATAAGAAATCAACTACTACTTCGAATTTGAAAACACCTCATGATTGTCTGACAAGAATCACATTGCACAATGTGTTTCACAGATTAACTGTACTCCGGTCAATCCCAAGGAAGAAGATAGAGATACCTTCATACTTAAATTATTTGCAAGTTCGTCTGGATGAAGATCATATTCCTTTAACATCCTTTCATATTATTACAAATGCAGGCCATCAAAAAAAAATTCTAGTGCCATGCCCTGAAAACAACTTATATTGAATTCTGATCTTGCACGCTGTGCCCTAAATGATCATTTCTTCTTTTCATTGCATCATTCCAGGACAGCCATCTGGACGTTGCAGTTGCCAGTTCATCCCATATGCAGCCACACATGTTGGCTTCAACACAACCTGGAGGAAGTCATGACATGTTAGTCAAGTATGGCAGCTACAGAAGTCAAAACAAGGTAAAATTGAAACACTTTTAGTTGGAATGTTCTTTTCATCTAGCTTGCCAGAACAGGCCACTGTATGTATCGGCTATCTCAAGGAAAATAGAAAATGAAAGCTGCAAGTATTCTGCTATTGCTTTATGCCTAACTTCCCAAGTTGGTTTCTAATGAGACACCTTACCTCTTCCACCTCAGGAAAATTCCCGCATACTGAATTAATGGCATTTTTTATTGCTTCAAATAATGGCTCTTTACAAAGGAAAACAAAAGATAGTACTACAAAGAAGAAAATTCTCAGCATTACAATTATTACTAATGAGAGTATGACAGAGAATAGCAGGTGCCTGGAAGCTTTTTATTATTATACACACTAGAATTTGAATTATGTTCATGCTGCAGGAATCTCACAACTTGAATAAGTTTTCCCACTATGTAAGCTGAGTATTTAAATGAATAGCTAGAACAAACCTTTGAGCCCCATGGCGTACGTGCTGGCCTTCTATCTGCCTAAAAAGCCCACTGCTTTACCAACACAGAGCAACATGGAACATGAAGAATAGGCAGAAAATCTAGGCAGGATACATAGGGAGAAGAGGCAGCAATATCCAAGCTGTTGATTACATGTAATGTTAGCTAAGCTTCGGCAGATACAGTCTGACCCAGAACAAAATACTTCGAAATGGTTCAGTAAAAGGAGTACTCAAATTTGGAAAGAGCTATGTAAAAATTAAGTATTTTAAAATTTCAACAGAAAAACAACAAAAATATTTCTTTCCCTCAGAGAAAAAGGCATAACTTTTCATTTTTTTTCATTAAATTAAAATAATGATAGCAAAATTCTCATTACTTCTGCAAAATGTAGAGTTGGCAATCATGCAAACTTCACTATCTTTAATCAAGCCCCGACATTGCAGATTTAAAATAATTTTGACAATCAATTCAGCAAAAAGCCTTGAAGATGCAAAATCAAAGGACAAAGTTAGTCTCTTTTAGGAGAACATCACTGTAAACCAGCAAGTTTATGAACAGCCTTGATTTCATCAGTTTTATTATGTTTGTCAAGCCTCTCTCCAGGTTTTCACTGCTAAAATCAGATCATTACAGAAAAATAATCTTCATTTAAAAAGAAAAATATCCCCGTAACTAAGCTGGAAATGAGACCCCTGAGGAGATAATGAAAGAATAAGTTGAAGTTTGATTACACTCTCATATTTTGAAAACAGTCTCACACTTAGAACTGCTCTGAGGAAAAGAAAAAATTACAAAAGACAAATTGTTTAGAACATATTTCAATGTACGTTCTGAAAGCAGCCCAAAGTTTGGAGCTTTATATTACCTTACCATTACATACTGCATGACTTTCCCAGATCACATCTGAAGTTAATCTTCATCTAAAAATGATCATCTTAGTTAAAATCTACCATTCATATCATGAAATAGTAAAACAAAATGAGATCTTTTATAAATATTGAAAATAAATCTCTAAACTGAACTCCTTTTTTGTATTTGGAATTGGACTGCTCAGAATTCTTGTTAACAAAGTTCTAGGAATGAACTTAAGGACGTGTTTGGTATTATTGTCAAAAAACGATGTTACCATGCTTATAAAAGTCACAACACGTAAAACATTCAAGGATGGAATGGTGTCTGGATAATATTCCGATTTGTGGTTTCATTATTTACGAAAGAAAAGACTCTGCTTTAGGACTCCACAACACAATGGTAAGAATTCCATGACAGACATACCATGTCTTCAAGGAAAAGACTCTTCATTATTATAACATAGATTAGTTCTACATTTCTTATAGCAACACTGATATTGTTTGTATTTCCCCTGTACCCCAGTTGTTCCTAAAGGTTGATTTGTAATCTACACACCTTACGCATGTGAAGCTCTCCAGGATAAGTCATTTCTGCTTTACCTCCAGCCTCAGCTCCTCGGTTACTTATCATTCTGTCAATGACTCCATCATGCTCTTAGCAATTAGCATCAGAGCTTTATTTCCCACCTGCACATTTAAGAAAGTAAATGAAACAAGATCAATAATTATAACTAGAAACAAAAAGGGTAGTTGGGTAGGTATATTATACATGTGGCTGATTCCAAAAGAAAAATAATAATAATCTTATTGAGTCTGAATATCTAGATACATGCTTAATTCAGTAATCACACAATATTAGTAGGGACATATGTTTATACTTTGCAACAGTTACAAGCAATAACTAACTTGGTATAGTGGTATAACATCCACTTCTTTATACTGTTCAGCAAATAGCAGTTCTGCTTCAATAAATTCTTGAGACATTTCTTTTGCACAACCTCCAACACCCTTTCCTATTTCAGCAGTATCTCCTTTTAGAGGTTCTGCTCCAAGGAGTTTAATCTGTTCCAGTGCTGGAGGCTTCTGCAAAAATAATGGAGATGACAAATGTGGGACTATATTCTGTTTTTATGAAAACTGCCATCGCAGTATTTATAGAGGAAGGCAACGATGGTTGACAGACTCTCACCACAACCAGATCTGTGTTGAGAAAAGGGACAAACCAGTCAATTTTTCACAAGCGATCAGGCTGTGCCCACTTTCCAGCTTTACTTGAGCAGCTTCTAAACTGTAGTCAGAAACAAAAATTTCGAGAATAAACTGATCACTACAATTAGTTTCTTATACACCAAAATACTTACCTGGGTGTTTATTTTACTAAAAAAAAGCTGAAGTTAATTTGTCCAAACTAGAAAAAGACCGTTTTTGTTAAGTAGTCACCATTTAAGGAGTCTGTCCTTAACACATCTAAGCATTTGATTTAACTTCTTCATTGGAAAACCTCCCTGCCTTCTTGAGTAATCACAGTTACAGTTCCCTTAGGTAACCACTTAAATTCTGCAGCAATTAAATGGCACATTTTCTCTGTTGTATGTTAAAGTACATTACAATCATATAGATTACCAAAGAATTTTTGCAGTGCTTCTATTTTCTGCTACAGATACTGAGGTAGTTAGTCTGCAATAATTCTATGAGGGCTGCTCTGAAAGTAATGTCTCCTATGCTACTATGTTGGCTCACGTCAGAGGCAGATGGTGGTGGTGTGGCAGCAGAGGTTGAACCTTCCCACCAATATTCCGTTCCATGTTGTTGCTGTCAGGGGCACTCTGACACAACGGCACCTGACATAGAAGCGCAGATGGAGCAAAGGGGTGGAATTGAATTCCTCCATGCAGGAAAAAAATGGCACCTGTTGACATTCATCAATGCTTGCTGAATGTTGACGGAGACCAACCAGTGGCTGTGAGCACAGTGAGGCAGTGGTGGTGCGTTTCAGCACTGGCGACAGCAACTGTGTCGCCTCCGCTGGTGCAGATTGTTATGAGCACAGCACGCAGCTGTTGTTCATCTCTGGCAAAAATGCACAGCTAGCGGTGGTGACTGTGTTGAAAAAGAGTGTTTTGTAGCTGAGAGATTGCTCTACCAAATAGTGTTATTGTGGTCTTTGTATCTGTTGTAGTTTCCTTGAGAATAAGTTGGAGGCATTATTTCAGAGTGACCTACGTATTTGTTACAACGTGTTTAGAGTTGCCATACTTGTCAAGGGAGGAGAGCTGAGATGTGGGGAAAGCAAGGGAAGTTGAGACCAGGAAGGGGACAGGAGGAGGGAGGCATTTGGCTAAAGTTGAGCCTGGGGATTGGAGATGAAACACATTCAAATGTTTGTTTGCTTTTGTTTTTTTCCCCTTTTTTTTCCTGAATACTCAGTCAGCAATCAGAAGTTTGCGTTAATTAGCAACAAATTAGATCAAGTTAAAATTCTCAAGTTAGAAGTCAAGACATTTGTCTGCAACATATTAGATACACCTGGCAAACTGTTTCCAAAGGACATCCTTCATTGCAAAAGAGAGTAGAACTTTGACCATCATATTTTATGTCAAGCAGTAGTCTAGATTCTAAGCCAGATTTTCTTATTCTACCCTCTACTAAATCCTCTAACACCCCTTGCTTTGTAGCTCCTGCTGCAGCCAGCCCAGTAATGTCACCAGCAATTATCAGCACCTAGGGAGATCAAACATACAGCAAAGTGCGTGCTATGTATGGTTACTCCGTCATAGGCCATGTCTGCAATATGCCTTAGCTTCAAAAGCACTTTAAAGAGTATCAGCAGCTACAAACTATAGTACTTTAGGGAAGAAAAAAATAAAAATCCTGTCTCAACAGTGCAACACATTTAGCTGATTTAGGCAATAAGAGCAGGTGGTCATCCACACAACGTGTGCCATATGTAGAAAATAAGGTAGAAATAAATTAGATAAAAAGTTAAATAAAACATTCTTAGAGCTGCTTTCCAGTTCCACAGGATATAGACAAACTCTGAAACTTCAGTAACAAAAGGCGCTAATCCCGATTTGTCCAGCTCTGCAACTGTCTTCCTTTACCATAGCTCTTCTCAGACACGAATTCTGACAGGTATGCTGAAATGGGTATCAGAATACAGAGTTCAGTCTGAGAATGAAAAAAGTATATACTGTTTTAAGATCCTTAAAACAGGTTTCCAGCACAGAAAACTGCTGTGTAAATATAAACTGTAGCACCTATACCTTCATGAGAGAAACTTGTCCTGCCAGCATTATCCGACCAGTAAAACACTGCAGTACTGATTTATGCCTACAACATATAAACAGAAAACAGCGTAGATAGGTGGTGATGCTCTTAGATGGGAGAATGCTCAAATAACTGCACCAAACATAGGCGCACTAAATGTCACATACTCTAGAGCTCAGATGCCAGGATATATTAAAGCAATAAGACTTGAAACATCATTCCAATTTATCACAGTAGTTTGAAAATTCAATGTTTGAGGGAGAACAATCACTGGTAAAAGAACGCATACCAAAGGTGCTGGGTAATAGCATAAGAAACAGGCTTCCTGCATCTGCAATATCTTAATTACTTTTTATTCTGTGGATCAGCTGACATGCCTATACATGACTGTCATCCCACTTACACAGAATGTGGACAGTGCACAGAGCTGCTCCCAGCTATTTCAGGAATTTACAGCATAGATTCCCTTGCTCAAGTAACCAGTTGATGATTATATGAACTTCACATGAACTAGGAAACAGAGTGAACCTTTCAATTACCTTCATAAGGAAGAAAACGTTTAGAACATAAGCTGCATTCATAGTTATGTTCTTAAGTACTCCTCTGTAAGTGATTCCTCCCAATAAGCTATAGCTGAAAAATCTTTTCAGTTTATTGGGTTTTGTTCAGAGAACAGGAGACAGCCCAGAAAACATTCATTAAAACGTTTTCTGTAGCTATATGGACCACACTAGAACAAAGTTGACACAGAAGAAACTAAGGAATATGTATTTGTTACAGCAGGCTTTCTTTTTTGTTACCAACATTTAATACTTGGCTTGACTTTTTGTTTGATTGTTTCTGACTTCCCAGAGAATTAAAGTAAGAAACACTGATTTTTTTTTTGCAAGTGCTGCAGATATTTAGTATTTTGAAGGGGGAGGCTATTGTTTTAAGGTTATTTTACTCACCTTTTTTACTTTTCTTCCCCCTCAAAGAAAACTTTTCAGGTTAAAGTTTTCAACTGAACACTGGTTTCAACTAAACCAGTTAGTTATGGTTTCCTTAGAGCTTTAAAGTATTTGGACAGAAGGTTAAACAGCTTTTGCTTAATATTTACAACTGGAAAACTTTGTTCTATATTTATGGTTTTCTTTTTAAAACTTTTTTCCTCCTTCCTTCAACGTTTAAAATAAAACTAAGATCAAAAATGGAGTAAAATTGTCTCTAACCTAAGAGGAATAGATATAAAACCATTTTAATGTCATTGGTCTAAATATTACAGTAAGGTGTGCTCAGTACAACTCTCGATTACCCGGATACAGATGGCAGCAGAGTTGGTTCACTGTCAGTTCTGCAGGGCAAGACAGGCAGTCATTCTGGGAATTCTTACAGCACCACAAAAAGTTAGTGTTTTGTAGCTAAAAATCAAGGAGTGATAATTCATCCCCATTTAAGTTAATGGCAAAATTTGCACTGGCTTCACTAAAACAAAGTTTTACCCAGAGGAAGAAAATGAGAGATTGGCAAAAATGAGTTGCTAATATCCAAGTTGATCCAGGGCAAGACGCATGCTTTCTGTATTAGTCGAAAAACTGTTTTCCTTCAGCAGGTACCCTCTGTTTTATTGCCACAGCCATACAATCCTTACGTAATAATTTATTTTGGTCTACAGACAAAGAATGAAAGTTAAAAACAAAAATTTCAAGAGAAGTTTATATAAAAAAAATCAGTATTGTTTAGAGTCCTGTGTTAGACCATTGGATGAAAATCAGATAGTTTGACACTAGGTTAATTAGATTTGAATAGTTTCACAGACAGAAAGAGAGATAAAATGTGCAACAGGAAAATACTATTCATCCCTGTAGCTAGATTACTTGAATGTACTAGAGTTGTCATCAAGATGTTCTAGAGACTGGTTTCATGATTTTGTTTATGGTTCTGTAAAAAGAAATAATATTGACTGCTGACATTACCATGGTTTGCAATTTTCCCCCCCTTAATTTCACTGTGGCTGAATACATAAGAACTGATTTAACTTCATCTCCTAATGAAAACAAAACAAAAAGAAAACCCCATCTGCTTTTAGTAAGATAGGAAGGTGAAACTGAAAGGTGCAATTTAAACCAGAAGGTCCAGTGCCCTTCAATGTCAAACAGCACACAATCTCTACCATAGACTTAATTTGTCTTTGGAAATACCTAAGTAGGAAATATGTCCTGTTAAAGGCAATTTCAAGTATGAGGTCACAGGAGTAATTTCCTTACCCAGATATAAATGAACAAATCTACTGAAAACAATTTTGATGCTGTGGAAGATCTTTCTTCATCCATATTCAAATCCAATATTCTTCATCCACTTCAAATCTCACTAAAGTCAAATGAAAAAATCTGCCAAGCTAGAAAGGGTAAAAGCAGGCCACTTGCTTTTTTGAAGGCACAGGACAAAGTTTTGCTCTCCAACCCAGCGATATGGGAAGAACAGAGTAGTAACTGCAGCAGTTGACAGTTAAAAAAGCAAGCCAATTCCAAATGGCTAGAGAGCAGTGTAGTTCATACTACTTACAATTAAGTTTATAGAGTGCTATAAAAAAAACAAAAAAACCACCTTGATATTTAGGTTGTTTGCATAGAGATGTATCAGCCACCTATTAGTTCTCCGGAGTCTTTACTTTGTTCTTCGGCCCAGATGTGATGCAGTTAAAGAATTTTTTTCACTTCTCCAACACAATTACTTCTGATGGTACAGAATTAGCATCAGTTTCCTCTGGAAAACTGCAAATCCTCAGCTGCTGTCAGCTAACTCCCCAATCTACTATGCTGCTCACCAATTTACATCACCTCACTTTTTGCATTCTCAAATTTGGAGAGAAAGCAAAAAGATAAAAAGATAACCATCGGGGAATAAAAATGTCACATCAAAGTTCCCCAAATACCAGCACAAGTTTTGTTCTCTTGTCCTGAGTATCAGCGCTGTAAACCTACCTTTTCCTATGCTGGTAATAGACAGCTTACTTGTTTCAGATTATCTCAACTTGGATAGCCAGACATTAATTCAGATCATACTGAAATTAACTGCTTACCTCTATACCTCTTTGTTAGCTACTTCTTTGTGTTTTTTTCCTCAATAAACAAAAGAGATAATTTACACTTAGCAAGTAAGAATAATAACAAAAGGTTCAGTCCAAGGGGTCTGGAGGAATAAAACAGCAAAATTCACACTTTTTTTCTCCATTTTTTAACCATAAACAGGGGCTTTTAACTTATTTAGCTTCCACTTGCTCCCACAGTTAACTCATCTTAGACACCCACTGCCTGGAGGTGAAACAAGAAAAAGTTTGAACAATGGTGTTTTATAAGATATTTAAAAGGTGTTTTAAAAGGTCAGAAATTATGGAAATATGAAATATTGGGAGGTGCACCTATACTAGGTCAATCTTATTCTAAGAGGAAAAAATTACTGGCAGATGAATTCCTTAAAAGCCTGAGGGCAAAACCAGACAGAGTATATAATAAAGTAACTTCTTTCCAACCATCTGTAAGTAGACAGGGGTCATGAAATAGCTGGTTTGCATCACTGTGTTGAGCCTGCCAACCAGAGATAGGGTTGGTACTTGCAGAAAAGTCACTGCCACAGATCTAATAACATCACAACCAAAAGCTTAAAACAAGATATTACCTCTGTCGCTTCCCTACCACATTCTTAACACAGCATCCCGCTCTCTCAGTGTAGAGTGTGAGGCTGATGATCTCAAAAGAAACACCAGGAACTGAATCTCCATTGAAAACCAGGGTGACAGCACTGTGATAGGAAATGGGAAGCAGGATAAAACGGCACGAAGGACGGAATCTCTACTAGCTTGTATTTCTTTGGCACATACACAGCACAAAAATAAACACAGACATGAGACAGAGTTATAATGGAATTGAGGCAGGGATTGAGTGAAGGCTGATGTGACCTCGAGCACTTACAGGGCATTTCAAGCAGTAGCAGGACAAGAACATAGGTATCAGAGATAGTGCTTTCTCCCATCCATTGCAGCTTAGTGTTCGCTTCTAGTGGGAGAAAGGCAGCAGGATGAACTGCTGCTCTGCAAACTGCAGTAAGTGCTGAGCATCTGGAGTGAACAGGTCTTCCATAAAGCAACATGAGACCTTGGTTTGAACTGCTCAGATTCAAAAAGAGCAAACCGCTGGCTTGATTCAGCTTAACTCTTTGTATATCATCCTATTGCTGTTTTTCTAGATGTACTGCACTAAAAACATTGGCTTCTGAGTATCAGGTCACCCTATTTCAAGATTAAAATTAGCCAAAGCTTGACAAAAACCATGCATAAAAATACAGATTTGGTAGAGTTTAATATAAAACTCTAGCGTATGGTTTACTGATTCTTAAGACACTTAGGTATCTGTGTCCTGGACAAGTTTTGCAGAAAGAAAAATCTTTTGCATACAGGATGCTAACTAAACAAGAGTGGCCCAGGGATGAGCCCAAACATCCTTGTTCCTATGAAAGAGAACTTAAAACCTTTTTGGATACACAGAGAGTAGAAAATAAATGCATAAAATTACTTTGCTATAGCATGTTATACACAATGTGGAAAATATCAGACTACATCCACTCTGTACCTCCACAGTTGAATATTATAATATCATAAGAACTGATAGGAAAAGATGTTTTCAGATGACTTCTGAACAAAATATCAGTGGCAAGGAAGTGGCAGTGAAAATGCCTTGTTCAATGAAGAACTTGTGTTTGTTATCTTTATCAAATTGATTCTGCTTGAGATGAACTGGTTCAAATTTTAGACCATTTCAAGACGTAGTCTGTGTACATAAATAATTGATAAAGTATTTAAATTAGGGTTTTTTTTTAAATGAATTCCTTATATCATCTAAATGGCTTTGAAATCATTTCCAAAACTGAATTGTTTCAAAACATTCCTTACACCAAAAGAGGACTCGACAATTTGGCCAGTAATGCAATGTGATACTACACTATGTGGGGAGCTGGAGTTCAAAACTGGCAGGGAGAATTCTGCACCTTTAGTTGTTAGAGGCTGTAAGTTCAAGGGGAGCAGCAGATTCTTCTTCACAACTCAGACTGTCCCTGAAAATAAACACAGCAACTTTCAAGACAGCTTAGAGAGTAGAACCTGTATTCCTGAGGACAACCCTGTTTGCATGCTGTGATCATTCTTTCCTTTACAAGATTATGTTATACTTCTATTTATGTAACAGATACTGTAGAAAAATAATAAACGGTAATATGTTAAAGCTATGACAGATATAAGACATTTGTCACACTATCAATGGAATTTCTTACCATGTTTCTTTGTAACTACCACAACCAGGTCCTTATAGCATACACCTACAAAATAAAAGATAGAAGTAAATACAAGGACTTTTCCCCCTATAAGTCCAAGGGCACAGATAGCGTTTCAACTTTCAGTGGATATGTGTAATAGAATCATAGAATTGTTTGAGTTGGAAGGGACCCTTAAAGGCCATCTGGTCCCACACCCCTGCAGTGATCAGGGACACCCACAGCTCCAAAAGGGTGCTCAGAGCCCTCCCAGCCTGATCTTGAATGTCTCCAGGCATGGGGCTTCCACTGTCTCTCTGAGCAGCCTATTCCAGTGCTTCACCACCACTATTGTAAAAAAATAAAAAAAATAAAAAAAAATTCCTTATATCCAGTCTAAATCAGCCCTCTTTTAGTTTGAAACCATTTCACCTTGTCCTGTCACATCAGACCCTACTAGAGAGTCCACCCCCTTCTTTCTTAGAGCCCCCCTGTAGATCCCGAAAGGCCGCTGTCAGGTCTCCCCAGAGCCTTCTCCAGGATGAACAGCCTCAGTCATCTCAACACATTATGAACTTTGAAAACTTCATCCATATATCAAATCCAGTAAAGTTTTATGCACATAAGTAATCTTTAAAGAAATATAATCACTGGCTGACCTTAGTAGAATTGCTAGCGTGAGAGAAGGTGGCAGGATTGGGCCCTAAGTTTTCATAAAAAACACAGAACATCTCCAGATGAACATTCCACTGTTAGTTTTATAGTGTCTTCCACAGCCAGCCCACATGGTCTCACAAACACATTCATAGATGCCAAAACAATAACAAATTAAAGTTTGGTTTATAAAAAGGCCTTGGCTCAGACACTGCATCTACGAGTTCACACGCTGTTTACCCTGAAAAAGGTGTGGAACTGACCACAATGAGGTGACAACCTCAATTCCACTCACACATGAGGTGGGAAAACCAATAACACAACTGCAGGATTAGGAAAGGACACTTTGTTTTTCCTGGCTCATGTGAATAAACCGTGCTGCGTTAATAAAGAAATGAGGTCATTTTGTAAAGCAGACTAAGGAACAGCTGTCTCTTTCCCCTTAGTGCATGTATGCATGTAAATATATATTTATATGTAAATACAAGGGGGGCTTTGAAAGTAATGCCTCTTGTGTTATTCTACTGGCCCACAACGCCAGAGGCAGATGTTGGTGGGATGGCAGCAGAGATTGAACCTTCCCACTCATATCCCATTCCATGTTGTTGCCGTGTAACGGATGGCAGCAGAGTGGCCAGTGAACAATGGCGCCTGACATAGAAGTGTGGATGGAGCCAAGGGGTGGAACTGAACTCCTCCACGTGGAAAAAACGGCACCCACTGACATTCATCAATGCTTGCTGAACGTTGATGGAGACCAAACAGTGGATGTAAGCTCGGTGATGCATGGTGGTGCATTTCAGCAGTGGCAATGGGGACATGAAAGCCAAGTCACATTCCAGAAATAGTATTTTTCAGCTGAGAATCTGGTCTATGAAATGGTGTTATTGTGCTCTTTGTATCTGTTGTAGTTTCCATAGAAATAAATAGGTTGCTCCGAAAGTAATGCATCCTATGTATATAGTTTCTCTGATTGTGCATGCATTTCCATGCTAAATACGCTGATCCAAAGAAAGAGGAAATTCCAGATTATTATTCTCCTAGCTCTCTATCCCTTGCAGGCAGTGGAAGATTTCCATGGACTTCAAGGAAGCTAAGTTTCCAAGTCTTACATCAGTCCTGTGCTGATCCATGGATTCCATCACAGAAATCCCACTTGTGCTTTCACGATAGCATTTAAGTGCTAGAAGAGCTATATATTACTCACCTGAATCTATTAGATTTACTTTTATGGCTTACCTACTATTTAGATTTATGTTGTTATATTTTTCATGTTTTGATTGTTTGTTTTCTCAACTTTTCCACTGAAATTTTCAGAGAAAGTCCCTAAGGAAACAGTGGCATATTACTTATTGTTTATATTTTTTCTTACAAGAACGGTAGTTTAGATTATTTTATTATGTTCCAGACAATGATTGCCCAACCAGATAACGTAAACAAAGTAAACTGGAAACGGTTTAATTACAAAAAGCATTCCTTGGAACTTTGTAGTGATGCATTTGTAGCTGAGAGATACTCAGCATTGCAGATACTTCCCTGAACTGTGCAGGGAAGATTATGGCACTATCACAGTGATGAATAAATAATGCTGGGGGGCAAGGAAAACACTTTAGCCAAGAAGTAAATAATGCAATTTAAGAAAGGATGCAAAAAGGTAACGTAACATCACTGTAGAGGAGGCCTAATCTTGGGCTTGTATGTGCAAGATTGTCTCCCAGATATAACTATTACAAAGGCAAAATGGCTGTTTTAACTTACACCAGATGCATTCTTCAGGAGGTAGCATTGCATTCAGGAGTCAAACGCATATGCTCTCTTCCTCACTGGCACCCATCTTTACTGACATCGTGGAGATAAAGTGGTGCCAGAATTATTACTATCAGCCCAACACTTTGAGATGATCTTCTGGAGCCACGTACATGTCTTACAGGCAGCCCACATCAGTAGTGGTTGTCGGCCAAGTAACCTCTGGTCACTCCAGAATTCAGACCTCTGTCAATTCACTAAAAATGGATCAGTCTCAGATCACTGCAAAAATGCAGCTCAGGATCTAGAAATTGTTAAGCATATTAGTCACAAAGTAAATCTTTGTTATCAGAGGTAGATTTGGGGGATATACTGTCAATTTTTTGTCAGTTTTCATAAAAATTAAGAACAGTATAGATGAAATTCAAAGGAAGGCAAGAAGATGGGTACAACATAGACAGATTGAGAAGGGACAACATCTAAACTTGTTGTTCAACATACAGCTGCATGAATAACCCTGCACTTTAATTAAGTCAGCTGGCAGTTTTGTTAGCCAAGAGCAAAGGCTCTGTAAAACAGTGTTCCACAAAGCATACGTATGAATTCATAGTTATCAGGAAGGTTTGTGACCTTACCCTCACTAGAACTTGTAGCTGAGCATCTCTAGGTCTTTCGCTTAACAGATTTCACATTTTGCACGTCCAGAGCTTTGGTAGACACTTTATGGCAGGTAACACTTAAATACCTCAGATGAAGTACAAAATTAAGATCTTAATACTCTGCTACCTTGCTGATTGCAGGACGATCTGTACATTTGTAGTAAATGAATACAATGTCAATTTGAATAATAATGCTGCCACATTAGAAAGAATTTTGCATTAATTTTTCAGAGGTATTGATGGTGCAGAGCTAAAAGAAACCAGGTCAAGGGCCAGGTCAACTGTAGGAGGTAGTTTTTACCTGAATATTAATATAGGAATATTAATTCCTACAAAAATCTCAGAAAAGTGGTAGAACGCTAACTCTTACACAACAAATATGAGCAGCATCTCAATGCTGATGTTCAGCAAAGAAAACAAATGACAAACGTATACAAGAAAGGTTTCCAGGAATATAAGACTTGCTGTCAGTTGTTCAGTTTTTTTGTTTTTTTTTTNCTGAGGAATTTTGACTCTGCCAATCTCCAGCATTTCCTCACATAAAAATCAAGTCATCAGAAATGATGCAGAAAGGCATTTTTAACTCATGTTGGCTGACCACTTATGTGCAACTGTTATTTTCTGTGAGTTTAAGAGCTGCTGGCAAAGGAACTGCTGAGATTTTAATTTGTTTTGGTTGCTTAAATAAAAATTAAAATTCCTTATATTGTAACTTCCTCTATGAATCAAATAGGTTACAGGTTTTCTGGAAACCGAGACCACTGTCAGAAATTACAGTCAGAAGCACCCTACTAAAAAGGCAAATAGGTCAATCTTCACATGCATCTCAAATGCATTCATGCTGTCTGTGTATATGGAGTAAGCCATCATGGAATTTGTTTAGAGATTTCCAAGCTCAGATTCTTCATTTTCCCGGATAACTGCTTATCTTAATTAAGTCTTTTGATAAAAGACAAATATAGTGGATTAATTCTGGCTTCCTAGCATTACACTTTCACCCTTATTCTTGCAGCTGTCATGTTATGTTCAAGGTAATTTGGGGATATAAGGCACGAAGCTTGTAGAGTCAGATTATTAAACCAACTGGTATAGCTGGAAATGCAGACACCCAGCCACTGAAAACCCTTCTTTCAGTCTGAAACAGAAGCAGGCAGAACCAAGCCAAATGTCTGCTGTATAAAAAATATATATATTTTCCTAAAGATGAATCCTAATATGTGGTGATTGCTTCCATAATTTAGTTTAAAAGTTCTTCCATTGTGTAACATACAAGTTTTAACAAACAAGATGCAAAAGTGAGCTATATGAACATGTATTCCAAAAGCAATTATAAAGCATACTACTTTGCTTTTAAATGCCAATAATTGCTGCAACATTTCTATTATATCAAAATTGACCTTTAGATGGCATCTGAATTTATATTCTGATACCCTCCTATTAAAAAACAACACCGAAGTGTTATGACCAACCCTTTGCATTCACAGTTGTATGAGACATATAGCGTACCTTTTGCAGTATGTCAACTTCACAGGGTTTGGAAATTGCTTAGACTGCCATCCAGTTTGTGGGTGTAACATCTGCACAGTAACACTGAAACAAAGATTGAGCAACTGATAAGGGAAGGCAGTAGAAGTCACCCATCCTGTTTACAAAATAACACTCTTCTGTGCCCTTTGTGTGCCCTTCAGACTGTTGAAAATCTGACATGGAAAGATTGTATGTGCAAGGAAACAAACTTTTCATCTGTTCTTGCTCTTATTACTGAGTTCTTCTTACACGCTTTTTGAGGCAAGTTAAACAGTAAGAGCCACCTTCCCACCACGTATTTCCAAATAAAACTCTGTGTTTCATCATGGCTAGCAATTTCCTCAATCCTTACTGTCTGTAAATCACTGCTTAAGTCTTTTAATATCAACTAATGTCACGAAGGTACATACTGTCCATGATGTATTATAGTTATAAATATTCATTGCACTTCTTGTGATTCTTTCACGTGTTTTTTCCCCCCCGCGTTAAATCAGAAATTTGTAGTTTCTTAACAGCTACCAGAGGAAAGAACAAGAAAAAAGCCAGCTACACAATACCACATTTCCAGATACCACTAACTTTCTGGAATAGGAAGATATTATGGTGGATCACAGTAGACACAACAGCACCAGGGGTATTTGTACATAGATGGAGTGCTAATACAGGGAAATAGCACAGAGAGGAACATTCTTGGTGTTTCATTCTTTTTAATCAGATCAGGAATTGTTGCAAGTTTCCACAGGTCCAGAAGCACAAGCTAATGCTCACGTAAGTTTTGCAAGGAAATCATTACAGCAGACAAAAGAAATTCATTAGGTTACGGTAGCTTTTCTAACACTGCTGCTATCAAGGAAAAGGCAAGCCCTCTCACACACCGAGTGCCCTACTTCTACCTAGAAGCATCCCGTCAGATTATCTTGCCACCACGTTTCTACTACTGCTGCTGCAGCTCATGGACTTGCTCACACACCTGCATCATTGGTAAGGATGCAAATCATTTCTGTATCTTACTAATAATAAATGATTTATTTAAATTAAAAGCTTAAAAGAATTACCTTCTCACAGTGTACAATTTTTGTTTTCTAGGGCCCCAGCTTGACACTCATGAGTAGGATTAATTTTAAATAATTCTGGACATATAAATGTTAAACTTGTAGTTTGGACTAGTTCCAGAGTTCCAGACTGTTTCAACTGCCCTGCCCCAGCCTTTTTTTTTTTTTTTTTTATAAAGGTTTAAATAAATCAATCAGTTATCCTTTGGAGGAATAAGTGCCTGCAAAAAAAAAAAAGGACCACACAGCGAAAATAATAGGAAAACAATGACTACTCTATGAGCATTGTTCATCTGAACGAACAAATAATATGAAAATACAAAGCTATGTATAAATACAACATCCAGACATTAAAGATGTCATACTGTGATGTTCTTGAAATGTTCATTTAACATTCTTAATGCATCCTTGCTCCCCTAAAAATCTATCAGCGTACCCACAGAGAAAGTAGTTTCTTTACACAACAATATCTCTTCATAAGGACTACCAAAAAAACATGGACAATGATTCTGAAAGGAAATTAAGCATTCACCATTATATATGACAAAATATTACTCAGCCAACTGAAGACAGAACATTACTCATCTACTTAAAAATGATATTGTCTGAAATCAATCTGCTTTGCAGCAAGAATGGAACTCTTGACCTCTAAAGCAAAAGGCTGCTTGTGGTTTGGGTTTTTTATTTTGTTTTCTAATTATTACACTGGTTAAGGCTTTTCTCAGACTTTCCAAAGACAAATGAATAATACCTTCTTGCAACATAATCACATCCTGTAAGATATTGTACAATCTAACTTCCGAGACGTCACGCATGTATTTTACGAAAATGAACTTTATCAAGTTAATTTTTTATTTTACAAATAAATTAGCCTTCCAAAATATTTTAAGTATACAGATTTCATAGCAAATGGTAAAGATATCAGATTTCCTATGGGCATAGTGATGATACAACAGTGTTAAAACCAAAAATATTAACCTGCTTTCTTATCCATTATAAATTCAACGGAGAATTTTAATATAAATCAAAGTGAAAAAAATAGTGCAAAAGATTAACTACATTATTTGATACAGTGTACAAGTGGCATGAATTACATGTTTATTTAAAAAGTAATTTACCCTGATTTATAAACAAATTTTGGCTAAAACTGTTATTTGGACATCTAGAAGCTGTTAAATACGTAGCAAGATTACAGGATTATGAACAGTAACCTGTTAAGAAGCTCTACATCCTATGTTTCTGTAACTAACATTATTTTTTCCTCATTCTCAGTTTATTTACAGTACACTTACATCAATTGATGTAAATATTTTACTTTCTGGAAGCAGGGAGCAACTTGACACAGTTCATCTTGATTTCATTTTAGCTGGCACCTCAGATCTTATCCAGGTGCATACTGATACATCATACAGCTATGCATGTGTATCGCTACAACTTAAGTGTACTTTTTTTGACCTGGTGAGCTAAGTTGGTTATAAATCATCACCACTAAAGGTGTTCCTTGCCTTGAGATATGTAAGAACCATCAAACATTTCCATATGAAACAGCTTTGCCAACAAAATCACACTTCCAAGATTGAAACCAAATGTCAACTAGTAAAACCAACAAGTAAATAAAACAGCTTTTCATGGCATCCTAGAACTTGAAAGGATTCGGAACTTCCCGTAGACCACCTTCTACCCCAAAACAGTATGGAGTCTAACTAAAAAATTGCCAGCAACACCAAGAATGACTATTCTACCACCTCAGGTAACGTATTCAGTTCCTCAGCACCTTCATTTACAAAGCATCCAGTTTAATTCAGCTGCATTTATGCAGGTCTTGATCACAAGAGACATGAAAAAATCAATTTTAGTTTTGCAAGAGCTTTTTACCTACCCAAGAACTGATATCAAAGTTCATCTTTCAGTGAAGAATACCCAATTTCACCTGTCTTTCCTTTTAAGTCATGTTTCCTAAACATTATTCTTATTCTTCATACTGGTATTCTCTTTAACTGGTCTGCATCATCCCTCAAACGTAACAAACAAAACTGATCATACTAAAGTTGACCAGACAGATAACTCAATATTAACCTGTCTTTTTAAAGAAGCAACACTTGTGCTTTTGTTTTTTTCTGAAAAGAATTTACCTTTGCAAAAAACAAAAGGAAGAGCCTCTGGAATAACCTTCATATTCACAGTACTGCTAAACATGACACAAAGATGTAGATGGTTAGTCACTTGAATGTAATCTTTTGCAAACAGTAGTGTTGAGATCAACACTGTCAAAATAGCAAATGGTGTAAAGGTAGAATAACTTTAGAAAATGGTTGAACCTTAGAACTGTTTGGTTTTGTTCTTTTTTTATTCAATTTCAAATTTGTCACTAGTGCCTGTACTCTGTCTCTGCTGTCCCCTTGAGTAACCCATCAATCCAACTGGTGTTCATATGCATGATTCTGAACAACTCTGATGAAAAAAAGTGACTTACTGATGTGCATATTCCTTCCAGATGTTGTAAGTTTCCCATAGCCTTCTTGATGAGAAAAAACATAAGCAGACCTTATTGAGCTTGTTTAGTATACCTGATACACGTTTCTGTAATGGTCTGTTTCCTTCTAGCCTTTTGCAGCCTCCATACCTGGCAGCAGACATGCAATTCCATTCAGCTGTAAAGTTTCAGTAACAAAAATTTCTGAAATGCTAAAGCTGACTTCAGAACCTCCTTATATTTACATGCCTTTGGTAAATCAAAAATACAATTTCCTTAGCCCTTTAATAAAATGGAGAAATGAAAGCAGACAAATTTTTGAACAATGAAGAATGTTTCTATTCAACCCTTTGAGACCATCCGTGATTATAGAAACAAAGAAACATTAAGATTCATGTATTTTTTGAAAGCACACCAAAAAGCTCAGCGTCCAAGGACAAGAAGAATTGACCACAAAATATAACCCTGATATCATCTTTCATCACTTGCACATAGAAAAGAGTAAATGATGATGCTTACCAAAAAAATATTTTCCCCAGAAGAAATAAAATCATATTAATTACACGGTTTTACTTTTTCCTTAGTGAGATATATAATAGCAAAAAGGAACTGTTGTAATATAAATTAAGGCACACCTAATCACTTAATTGATCAATTAATGCTTTGAGTCCATGCTGAAAAATCAGTTGTAACAAGAATGACTAAAATCACAGACTTCAAAAGAATGACAAGACGAATATTTAAGCCCACAATCAAAGCTCTTCCATTTTCAAATGCTGTGCCTTCCATATATTGCACAAGGCACGACTTATTGAGAATGTGAAAGATCAATACAAAAAGACAAGGCTTTCAGATTTGGAGAGATTTCAATACACAAACAGGTCTTTAAATTTCTTCAAATCTGAATCAAATCAAAACCCTGGAAAAAACACATTCATGTACTATATTTACTAAGGTGAGCCAAAGCAGCAAAAATATCCATGCGAAGCGCACTATTTCTTCTAGTGTTCACTAAAAGCTTTCCAGTACTATGTAACTCTAGAAATTGTAATCAAATGTTTAATTGCTGCAATTACTGAAAAACGTTCCCTTCTACAGACACAGGTCATTTTCCAAGGCTCAGAACGCTAACATATTTTCACAATTATTCATGCTTTCACACAATCCTTGATTCTCTCTTTCTGGAACCACGCCAGCAGCATTAGGAGCTGTTTCCTCTTCTAAAGTTACCACTGTGCAACTTTGGGAAGACATATTGCAGCTGCAGTTCAGAGTTTTTCCTCAGTTTTTCCTCCTGATATCTCTACCTGGTTTCAGAAGTTACACATAGACTAAAAAACTGTGCTTCAAGGTATTCAGGAAAGATGTCTCTTTGCATTCCTCCTGCCTGGTAGATCAACCTCCCTTAGAAACCAAAGTTTTCTACTCATTTTTTTTTATCTAATTACTTTTCAGTATCTCACATGGGGAGATTCCAATCAGCTTTTAATTTATCAGATACTAAAAAAGTAGATTAGGATTTTTAATTTGAAAAAGATGTGAGTGTAGAAGAAAGATGTCCGTAAAATGATGATGAATTCAACAACAAGAGCTAAGGAGCATTAAACAGAAGCAGCAGACAGTAGATGCAAGAAGAACCTGAAATTGCCCAAGATCCTTGCTTCAGGATATTGAAAATGTTGGAAGACAAAGTCTTTGACAAGTATTAGAGCATAACCTTTAGTTCAGAAAGTCCTTCAGCCGTTGGAAGTGAGGAAAGTAACATGGGAAAGCAGCATTACATGCTTGCCCTGGCTTTATAGTCTCCTATAGCTGTTTGTTGTTAGACACTTGAAAATAGGCTTTGGTCTAGCATGGCCATTTCTAAGGTCTAGAAAGCTTCCAAGCAGGTGATAGAATATTCTGAAACAAAGAATTTACAAGACACACAGATCTACCCCGCTGCTTGCTTAGATATAATTGAATTCTGTATATACATGTAAAAAGACAGGCAGACGGACATTGTTAGTCTAACAAACATTAAAAAGCTGACTTTTTTTTCCTTTTGGACAAATAATCTCACTAAGAAATTTGGAAATGGAGATTCTTTTGACTCAAGGTTGGAGAAGAAGATTAGAGGCCATAATTCTCAAAGTATCTGAAATGCTCAGTAGACAAAATTCAGGATTTGTGCATTAAATGGCTCTAAATACAGTCTCCCCTAATACTGCCCCTTAGCAACATAACTTAAAACACGTTCAGCTTGCAAGGTCTCCACTCTTGGCCCTCTTCACTGCTTCTTAAATCACCAACTTGTTTCCTGAAGAAAAAGGCCCAGAGATCAAGCATTATAAAAAGATAAGAAATCTAGTTTGTGGCTAAAAAAAAAAAAAAGGCAGGAAATTCCAAGACAGCTTTTTTACCCTAGTAAAAACACTTATTGGCCATCTTTTTTGGTGAATATACTTCACTTAAGGGCAGTCATGTTGTCACTGCTTATCTACACACACCTTCAAACCACAAAGAGAAGCCCTGGGATTTACCATTAAATCAGAACATATGGTTCTCTTTTCCTTCTAGGTATAAAGCAGAGGAGCATAACAGTATGTCTCAATGAACTTCAAAAATGACAAGGTTCTTTAATTGTAGTAACTAGTCAAATTTGTTTTTCTTTTTATTCCAAAACAGAACAAATTGTAGCGATTTTACTTAACTCCCAAACAATTGTACTTAAACATTCCGATTCCCTAGGTAATTCTTACGAATTTTAGTAGTCCAATAAAAAACGTATATATTAATAGTTAGGTACATAAAATGTAGAAATCACTACTTTGTTCATTTATAAATATAGAAAACAGAAACTAACCTCAGCAGAGAAGCCACAGAAGATAAATCAGAAATACACCAGTGTGAAAGCAAAGATTACACAGAAGAATTAACACAAGTGCTTGCACTTTTTAAATAATGTCTGCCACGAACAAGCAAGAGCTGCTGAAGAACTGGGCAAACAAGGTCATTGGCCTAAATCAATCCTATTCCTTCCTGGCCACTGATGCCAGCTCCTGTGTGTGCACGTGCAAGCAAAGAGAGGAAATGTGCTTCTACGAAACAGCTGAGAAACAGTTGCCAGCTTATTAAACTACTACATAGACAGTTTCAGACAACAGATATAATTCCTGACAACAAAAAACATAATCCTAGACTAAAACTGAAATGGATGCCAAAAGTGTTCGAAGAGGGAATGCTCTCACAATAACACTTGGTTTCAGTGCTTAGTTCCTCCAGTCTCAGCAGGATAAGAAACTCCCTGTTGAAGATAATTATTTTAAGATTCTTTTTGTATAATCAATTTATCTTCTTTATCCTTCTGCATCCTCTTCAAATTTTTCCTTTTCCATTGTTGCCTCTAGGAGACCACTTCCCCACTCTCCGCACCAAAATGGATTAACAAATGCATCTTTACACAGCACTAACTATGGTTTGCTGGATTTAGATGGCAACAGTAGAACTGTTAAAATAAGCTGATCTGTAGTAAAACAATGTATTTTGTGAATATTTAGTGGAGACCTATTCTGCTCTTTTTCCTACTTCAATAATATGTCATTGGAATATGGAGTTCTAGGAAGCTACAGCAATATGAAAATGCTGCGCTCGTAAAAATCTGCACCAGTGGAGGTGACAGCTGTGCATGGTCATGCAGAAAGCAGCTTGTCTATCACACTGCTGCCACCACTGCTGAAATGCACCACCACTGCCTCACTGTGCTCTCATCCACTGTTTGGTCTCCATCAACATTCAGCAAGCATCAATGAATGTCAAGTGGGTCCCATTTGTTCCACATGGAGGAATTCAATTCCCTCCCTTTGCTCCATTCGCACTTCCATGTCAGACACCATTGTGTCAGAGTGCCCCTCTGCTGCCATCTGTCACACAGCAACAAAACGGAATGGGATAGTGGTGGGAAGGTTCAAGCTCTGGTGCCATCCCATCATCTGCCTCTGATGTTGTGGGCCAACATAATAACATAGGAGGCATTACTTTCAGAACAGCCCTCATACAACCAACTTAAAGTCCTTCAGTCATATTTCGTTATCAGTACTTAATGTAAAGATTTTTAACTATAACAGAAGCCTTGCATTTTAGGGAAAAAAAAACATTTGGAGAGCATCCTGAATACCACACTTTTTGGCAGATCTGGAAGGTGACTAATGTTATAGGGCAAAAATTCGTCATGAACCATTAAACATCTTCCTGAGATAAAACGGGGTGGAAGAAGCTGCACAAGCAAATTTGAATGGTTGCCTTATTCCTTTGCTCTTTCCCAGGCATCTGCTTTTGGTCAGTGCTGAAGATAGGACCCTGGATTAGACAGACATTTGGTCTGACTCAGTTTAAGTTCACCCCATACAAACAAATGTATTTCTTCATATTTCCTTTCAGGTGTCAAATAGTGGTATAAAGACAGATCTGATTTTTCTTCTCCCTCAGAAATGGAAGAGGCTTCAACATTTTTCTCAGTAATGGGGCTGAGAAAAATACAAATTGATGAATAAACTAGCATTTTGGTTGACATTTTACTTTCCAAGTGTCCCCTTACTTTTGATCATGCTGACGTCATTTGCTTCCTCTCCCATTGCCAAAGTGATTGCCTTCCTGCGTTTCCTAATCAGCTCTACAGATGAGGCATTTTGGAAAGGAGTGACTCAACAGCACATCAGTTTTACACATATAGTCAAGTTGCAAAAATTTTCTCCGAATTAGTTCCAATAGCAGGATCCTGAAAGTTTCTGGTAAGCCAGTGGTTTTGTAACTGTTACAAGGAGAAGACATGATGTACATCATTCCTTGTATTCAATTAGCGGGCTATGTTCATTTCCAGCAAAGTCAAACAATTTTTTAAGCAAATGAAGCATTTAGCAGAAAATCTCATTCCTACTCAGTATCATAACTCTTCCTCGTATGTGTATGTAAACATACATATACATATATATAATCTCACAAGAGAGTTATACATTTTCTTGCAAAAACATTTGATTTCACTTTTACCTACTAAATGCTAAAATGAAAACAACTCCCTAGAATTGGCTACTCAAGAAAAACATTGGGCTTTCCAACTGACACTGAGGATTAAGAAGTAAACACAAAGACTTAATAAATTGGACTATAAGCTCAATAAGCATTTGGTACAGGAATGCACATTTCTCTAATTTGGTACTTGGAAGCACATCCTATTGTTAATTGCTTCAATTGTCATTACATACCCTCCACCAGTTGTCATTTGCTTTTATATCTCATACTGCAGCTAACCACATGCAATGCGACCAGGAACACAAATTCTGCATTTGCGTAAGTATTTTAGAATTTCATTTGTTGTGAAAGCTGTTACATTCAAACAACATAAAGGGAAAAATTTTTCTGAAATGAAAAAGTTAGGAAACTCACAGAAATTTTGGAGTGCTGTAAATCACAGGATACAGCAGTGAAATCCAAAGAAAAACACATAGAACTGAAGAAAGCAGGCACTGCAGGCTCAAAGTCAGGAGAACAGGTGGAGACTGAAGCTACTAAAGTGGCACCTTTTAAAGCAGCTACATTCTTACGAATGAAGCCGGAAGCGCTATTAAATCCGCGGGGCAAAAAACTTTGATTTATGTTAAAGAGTTCAAACCTCATGCACATGAAAGTAACATGAGTTTGTTACCATGACAAGAACCAGATTTTCTAATCAAAGCAAATTGTTCTGGCATTCCCATAAAATGCTGATATTTAGAAAATCCACTGGAGGTAATTTAATGACATTAATTTGATGTAGCAATGATTTTAAGGTCAAGCTGTGCTCTCTTAACAAAATCAGGAAAACCAGTCGTAGTATATCTGCCCACTTGCATTTCAGTTAATTGGCATCAATCCTGCGCTACTCCTCTCACACAACAGCAGCAATGATGTATTTCTAATTAAGAATGGATAAGAGTAAAACATTTCTGCTTATAACATCCTCTTCACTAAAGCTTCACTAAAAATACATGGCAACAACATCAATGGCAGCAATCAAAAGCACAGCAGTAACAAAAGAAGTAACAACAGTCATGAAACCTTAGAATTAGTGTTGGTGAGCAGAGGGGAGATTTGTTTTTCCCCTCCATCTCCCAACAGCAGGGATGCAGCCACCACCCAAGGACAGTGCTCACTGATGCCTGCCTGGTGGTTGTGCTGGTGCCTCAACAAAATCACCTGAAGGTAAAGACATTGTGCTAAGAGGGAAACGATAACTGACCTCTGTGTATGAAGGTGAACAGGTGGACATGCCTTGACACAAAACGCAGCTCCAAGGTTATCAACTAAAAGAGGAAGTTACTGGATAAAAATGTTCACTTATTTCCACAGACTTAAAATACTGTAGCCGAAGTTCCCTGCATAATTTCACATCCAAGATGTACATTCATTAATAACAAGTTTGAGATGGATAGTTCAGTGTGTAAAAACTGTCCTTATGGCAACTCGGACACGGTGGAAGTTACTGCAGAATTACAAACATTATTAAATGCTTCACATGAGGTAGGAAAGGGAAGCAGGAACATCCAAGTCAGAAGTCACTTGTCCACGCATTGAGTTTCTACAGCTCCTATGATTAACATTTAAGTTGTAACACAACAAAAGTTGTCTAAACTATGCCTCAGAAATAACTACTACAAATTCAGGGATTCTGTTCAGTTTAGTACAAATGACTGGATTTTATTTTATTTAAATTTAAAACAAGCTGTTTATTCTAAAGAGGAGAGAAGAGCAAATCAGGCTAAATTATACTTTTAAGGATAACCAGACAATTGGGGGTATTCAAATTGATTAATGTACCTGATGGGAGCACCGGACACGAATAATTTTGAACATTTCTATCCATCATTTAATAAACAACACTGTGTTACTTGGTACAACAATATACATGGCATTCAGATCTACAGATTACATGAATTATATAGAAAAAAGACTGATAATACACTGTGCCCTACAGATTTATCTTACGCTAACGTTTCCAAGAGAAAACAAAGAATGATTACACTTATTTTATACTGTTCTCATCACATTCTCACAGTGAGTTATTTCAAGCCACAAACTTCCATGGTTAACATTCATGCTCGATGTTCTGTTTTTGTCTGCTTGACCAACTATTTCAAATAAGTTATGAAACAAAATTGATTTTGTGTAACTGCTTTTCAGTCAAAAACTATGTATTTTAATATAATAATGTATGATGCTATTGTTGATGTGCGTAAATTACATGCAGAAATAGAAGTCATTCTTGCAAGTATTCATTTTTCCACTTATTAGATGTTCTGCATGTTAAGTATAAAACAAACTGTTGTGTCCTTCTCCACTAACAACATAGATTGATCATTTCCTGTATTTTGGTATAAGATATTACAGTGGGAAAAAAGAGGAATATTAGAAATTGATGGACTATGAAGAAACAAAGCTTTGTAACTGAGTAAATGAAACATTAAAGGAAAAAATGTATTTGGGGAATAAAAAAACAGGAGGAAGGAGAGAGAGGGGCAGGGAGGAGAAACAGACTGACTGTTAAAGGACAGGCACAGGCTGAGAGGAGGAGGCTGAAGGAACACAGTCTTCCCAGGCATCGTCGTCTCATTCAGTGTGCGCACTGCAAAATGCGCTGTGGTTTCAAACGTACAACTGTGGTGTTGCCTTATTCCAGATGGCAGCCGTACCCTGGCCACACACACAAACATACATGCAACTGTTAAACTCAAAGCATGGAAAACTGAAGGTTTTTTTTTTCTTACAGTTGCTTAGATGCTAAAAAAAACAGATGCTAATAATTCCAGTTTTGCTTTCATAAAAAACATGTTGGCCTTCTGGATAAGATTAAAAGAAAGACAAGAAAGCTCTATTGCAGCAGGAATAAGAGTTATGTTTGTAACCAATGTTAAGAACGTTATGATGGTTTAGTAATGTCACAGACATCTTACAGTCATGAAACGGTTTGGTTTATACTAAATGAACATGTACAAATAATGCAAATTTCTAAATAAAGAAAAATGAGAATTGTATCCAGTTTTTGTTAAGTTCACACTGTGTGAGAATCCCCAAAACCAGAGAGCACTCTACTTAAATAACATCTTGAACTGGATTATCTGCACACACATTCAGAAACTTGCACTGATTAAGAGCTGGAATTCTAAGATACGGGTTACTTGCACACCGTAAACATTTTAATTGTTTCAAATATTCGTATCAAACCTCAACTCCTATTATTTGAGTAGTTTAATTCTCTGATCAGCTGTGGGAACACAATACTTAGAACATTTGACTATCTTTAGAGCAGGCAAACATTCCAGTCTTGATTCAGAAAATGCTCCTGCATTTAAGCATCTGCTTACACTAGGAATAGTATTAGAACTATGCAGTGGTAAGTATCTAATTTAAATATCTTCTCATTGCACATTGAATATGATGAACATTAACACATATTTAAGGAGATTTCTGAATTAATCTCAAGTGGAAACACTTACCCCAAGTCAGTTGGATGTCAAAAATATTAGTTGACTAGATGAAGCCATTCAAATCAAATGGCATCTGCCCCTTTACAATAAAGCATTGTCTGACCATTTGGTTTTCTCACTGAAAAAGATCAGAATTTAAACAAAAAATGTTCTTCCATTCATTTTTTAAAAATATCATCCCATATACCTTATTAATTTCTATTTACCAGCCAACATTATCATATTTCAGCTCTAAGAAAATCAGTCTAAGAAAAATATGAAACAGAACTCCATTTTGTGAATATATGGTTTTGAGGATAATTTTCATATTAAAGTAGACTTCAAAGAGGGAACAAGTACTCACTGCAACAGGATTAGAAGAACACAACATAAGTAAAATTCAACATCATGAATATAGACACAATCCTAAATGTGAAGCATTTGGTAAAACAGCAGCACTGGTTAACCTTCCACATGTTCCAAAATCAGAGGTCTTTGTGTCATCACAGTTTGGGTAAAAGTCACTGTTTTGCCAGAGAAGATCTGTTCAGTTTGCTGTAATTGTTCATTGAGTGCTGTAGCTAGAAACTGAGCAGGTATTTCTTTTCTAGAGTAGTATAATTTTATAATCCAAATTTAGGAAGGAGATGCGACAAAGACAAATAATTACCACACTGAGGATAAAATACACAAAAGCACTTCAAAACACTAAAATATATTTTGAAAAAAAATCAAGACCAAAGACAGCATTTTTTTTTTTTTTGCTTAGAGCTTAGAACAAAAGGTGTGAGCACAACATGAATGTTAAGTATAATCCACAGGAATTTTTTCTGGAAGTAAAACAATTTTTCAATCTCCAAAGCAAATCAAGGTGGTATATAATGATGTGTTGAAAAAAAAAAAATTCAATACCCTGTTAGGCAACTGAGATGCAACAGAACCTCCCAGAGTTTATTACCTCTTCGAATATTCAAAGCAGTCTGTTCCCTGATGCAGATCACGTAGAAGCCTAGTCTATCAGGAGCTCTCCCTTCAAGAATTGGTGCATATGCAGTACGCTGGGAACCTGCACTGCTCTGACCACTTACTTCTGCTGAGAGGCACGGAACTGCTATCTCATAACTGTTAGACACTCATAAAATGCAAAACGTCTATACATAAGGATTTGAAAGACTGATGAGAAATAGAAGTTGTGACGTTACGTTTTTAAACAATGTGTAAAACTATCCATCCTGAAACCCCAGCCTGTTTCAACAAAGCCTTGAAGTGGCATAATTCCATCACATAGAGTGCTTACTATCTTCCCAAAGGAGAACTCTCAAACTTTTATTGGGAGTTTCACATGCAACTTTTCCTGAAAAAAATTGAAAAGAGGGAAAGAGCTCTTACAACTAAACGTCTACTAATATCCAATACGGGCTGGATGTAATAACTTTGGGTCTTTTTTCCTACAAGAAGTATCAGACTCTACAATAACTTGTCCCCCTCCTGAGAGGGGAGCAACCTTTTTCTTGCCATAAGAATCAAGTTAGACTAAAATCTAGGAAGTGTCATTCTGCAGATGCATATATAGTTATTAGAACTATTAACAGTGGTGGTGCTGACAGACTACTGAAATCAGAGCCACAGCATGCCAGGTGTTTTACAAGAGACCTGATGACAAAATTAGCAACACAAATACTCAAGTGAGCAGGTTAACAAAGGTAAGAGCTAGAAGAAACCACTGGGTGTCACAGAAGTCTTGCCAGTATGAGCAACATTAGTGACAAGCAATCTGAAGTTTTAATGACAATATTGCTTCCTCCATTTATCTTACTGGATGAGGTTACTGTCCTGTAACAGAACTGATGTGGCAGTTATCAAACTTCAGCTGCTAGGGGCTCGTAAACACACACTGTGTCTCTGGGCATAACAGGAGAGAAAAGGAAATGTAGGCACCTGAATAGGCCACGCAGGTTCTCCAAGCTACAGTTCCAGCCAGTAGAGATGTTGACAAGTAAGCGAGACTTCTTTGAATGACTTGTTAGAGGACCTTACACTTGGCAGACTTTCAGGGAAAACTAAGGCAACGTCATAGCTAATTACAGCAGGCGCCAAACTTGCCTCATGCGAACACCTCCAAGGCTGCTTACATTAGCTGGCTCACAGAAACAAGACAGCCTTCTGCACTGCAAGTAAAGAACTCTAGTTAAATCTGCAGATAACAGACTAAAACAGAACTAGCCAATCAGATCCGTATCTTTCTTTTAAAGTAAGATTACATGTAAGAAAGAACATGGCTCATTACTCTTTAGAGCTAAGGTTCCCGATTCGCCTGACAAGAATTGGTTTTCTTCCATCCCTATAGAGAAACACTAACCTTAAGCTATCACAATAAACAAACCAACCTGCTGTTAGAATCAAGTGTGCATTGTTGGAAGTGAAATCACACTACCTATCCTTTGAAACATCCACCTACCAAGTATTTCCGTAAAAAACCTTTTCCTAGTGAAATATTCAGAAACTAGGAGGGGATGAGAGAAAAATTCATATTTTCAGTCTTCTGCTTATGACGGAGCTCCTTATTCTCTGTTGTGCTATAAGCCAGGCTGCATTTTTAGTGGCATTATGACAGAATACTCTTCTTATTTCTGTAAATGTTTTGGTAAAAATAGAAACGATCCTCTGGCTAAATACTCTATACCGCAGACAGAAAACTGAGGCTCAAGACAAGTACAGTGCATGTTTAACCATGGAACACAGCTTGTGTTTATTTAAAGAGCATATTGGAATGCCAGTGATTCTTTTCAGCTGTCCCATTGCTTTTCCCCCCCTCAACTTTTGTTTAATTTTTTCCATGGACATAATTAAGCAATGCTCAAATTTGGAAAAACCAGCAAACATACAGCACTGTGCAGCAGATGACAAGATATTCTGAAGAGATTCCATTAGCAGTGCCTTGGACATCATGTGATGCAAGACAAAAGCAAACACTTGTAGCAGTTGACTGGAATTAATTCTTCTACAGTGACAACAGAGGTTGCAACCTACAGCTTGCAGGAACAGAAAGCTGAGAGTGAAATCAGAGGCCACCCACAAATACAGAGGTGATATAAATCTAGCGTCCTAAGCTTGGTCACTGGTTCCAAATTAACAATGCATGTGACCTTAATTCACATGCCCCGAAGGTTAAGAGTGAAGCACAACATAAAATGTCAAAACTGAACTGTGCTGGTTAACATAAGATTACCAAACTGTGCAGCTCGGTGCAATGTGCAATAATTACCTATTACGCAATCTAAAGAACATTCGGTTTCACCCAAATATGCATTTAATTTTGGTAGAAAAAAGTTCTTTCAAATTAAAACTGTTAATAGAAATGAAATCTAAGATCCCATCAGACTGGAATACATCACACAAACATTTCCCTTCCTGGCAGATTTTGTTTTCACTTTGAAAAAAGTCCTCTAGCATTAGCTGTATGTTTTGTGTTATGCCACTATCATAGTTAGAATAACACATTCATAATTCACGTGAAATCTAGTAAATAAATATTTAAGAAAAAAAAGATGAGTAGGAACTTTTAGCTGGTTGATCTGATTTACCTCTTGGAATGAAAACATAAGTCATAGAAGGTCATCTAGCCCAACTCCCCTGCAGTGAACAGGGACACCTACAGCTCCACCATGTTCCTCAGAGCCCAGTCCAGCCTGACCTTGAATGTCTCCGATGAAAGGGCATCCACCACCTTTCTAAGCAACATTATATTTTCCTTACATCCAATCTAATATCCAAACTAAGTCTACTTATGCCATATTTTTATAGTTCTTCTTGAACTGCTAGATCCAGAATTGAATTGTGTTTGTTCATTTCCTCACAACTTCAAGCGACTCAAATGACAACAAACAGAAAAACAAGTTTTATGGCTTCTTTTATACATCTTACACCATTTTATACTCTTACACAATTCAGTTTTAAACATAAGCATTAGTTGGCTAAATTAGCCTGTAATGTCCCCATCTTTATAATATTCATCTCTTCACAATCAAAGACAGATTGCCCTGGAGAGCTACGCGGGCTGCTCCAAAAGCAATCCCTCCAATTTTATTCTCTTGGCCCACAATGCCAGAGGCAGATGTTGGTGGGATGGCAGCAGATATTGAACCTTCCCACCCATATCCCCTTCCATGTTGTTGCCATGCAACAGATGGCAGCAGAGGGGCACTGACACAATGGCGTCTGACATGGAAGTGCAGAAGCAGCAAAGGGGTAGAACTGAATTCCTCCACGTAGAAAAAATGGCACCCATTGACATTCACTGACACTTGCTGAATATTGATGGAGACCAAAGAGTGGCTGTGAGCACAGTGAGCAGTGGTGGTGCATTTCAGCAGTGATGAACACTGCTGAAACTGGAACAGGCTGTCCAGAGAGGTGGTAGAAGCCCTGTCCCTGGAGGCATTCAAGGTCAGGCTGGATCAAGCTCCAAGCAACCTGATCTAGCTGTAGATGTCCCTGTACAAGTTCTTGCTCATCACTGGTGATAATGTACAATGCGTCTAAAAAATGCAAAACGTATCTGCTTCATTTCCATGGAAATAAATGAGGCATTACTTTTGGAGTGACCTACATATATTCAGAGATGGTGCTTAAGCTGTGTGCGCTGAATAGCCATTTGGAAGAATTTCTATTGGTTTTGAGCATAAAAGTAATCTATTGAGCAAAACCTCAGTTGAGTAAAACCAACACACTCCTTTGACCTTGTTTTGGCTATTTTCCTACTTGCCAGCACTTGTCAACTTAAGATATCACAATATTTCTCTTAGATATTACAATTTACACTGAATTATTACAGTAAAAGAAAACCAAAATCATGGGGTTGTTGGAAAGAAGTGAGTGGTTCACCCAGTAAAACTGATTTTGGTTGTCTATTTTGTCACAGTATAAGAGAACCTTAATTGTAAACAACTCTCAATAGGTGTACAGAAATAAGTCACAGTTAATCAGTGGCTTTTTTTTTTTTTTTTTAAATCAGTGTCTTATTTTAACACCAGCTCAAAACAAAATTTTAAAATTCTCAGTACTTGAAGACTCTATAGCATTATACACGTAATAGAGACTCCTCATGGCTACTTCAGGCTAACTGGAAGCTAGAATTCCTAAATTTCATCTCCATTTCTCTTCTGTACTATATAACCAACTATTTTGTCTTAACTCTAGACTATTCATTTGTAAGATGATCTTACTAATTTATAGCCGCAAAGACATTGCGCATTGGAAGCTGTCTTTTACTGCAGTAAAGCAAAGAATCAGTGAGCTCCTGCAGGTACAGAATGCAACACCAACACAAAGCAGCATTTGTGTACTCACCTCTTACTTAAAAGAATGAAACCACAGTGATTGATGATAATAGGGTCGGGATCATAGTCGGGTGGTAGATTTGTGTCTAGCTCCTTGCTAAATCCACACTTGAGTTCAGCTACTCTATGGTTTCATTTTTTAAAATGAGGATTTATGTTTGAAGTCTGATTTCAGGTTTTCATTTCATTAACTGTTTTAAGATAAACATAAATATACTTCCAGACCTTTTTGTTATCAGGAGAATTAAGTACTAAAACATGGATAGATGTTTCGCTAACAGATATTTTATTTTTCTCCTTTTCCATTTCCCGATAAGCTGTCACAATGACCACATGGTACTGGATGTTTCCATGTAAAGGACTCCTAAAACTTTTTCTAGTATAGAATTTAGTATTAACAGTCACGAAAAATATGTAAACTTGCCATAAGTTACATAAAACAGATCACAACAGCAGTCAAAAATCAGACTGCTAGGCAAGACTATTAAATGCAAAATGGCATATATAGTCCTTTCATTCAGAAAAAAAGAAAAATATATGCAGCTCCTGATATTTTTAGACTACTCTTGCTTGGAAAAATTGTAATGCCTATAAAATTCTAGTTAGACACTGAAGAAATGAACACTGGTTCAGTATAAACATTTGTTCCAGTGTTAAAAGTATTTGCATTAGTTTAACAACTGTATAAATTTAGGCAGAACTACAAAACTACTCTCGTTCTGTAGAGCAAAGAATGAGTTTTGCTCAACATGCCAAGACAATATTTTCACTCTTTCATAAGCTTTTAAACACACTACTACAAAAAGAGCCCTTATTCTGCCCAGCCTAATAAGTGTACCTAATAAGTCCTAAAAGCATAGTTCGAAAAGGTTTTGGGGCCTAAATTTAACATTCTTCCCACAAAACTTAATTTGTGAAGACATGCATGAGTTTAGAAAAACAAATGCCATGTAACATCTAAACAGAGCACTAAGAAATCCTTTTCCATATACCAAGAAAGGACATAATATTCTCCGAAATTCATTCCTGTTAGCATCAAACAATTTTGACAGAAATATGGGAAGACAAATGCTTCATTCAAGCTACAAGCATCCCCAACACAGATACAAAAGCAATTAGAAAGTTCATATTTATTACCATGTATTCATGATGTAAAAAGAATATTTTTCTAAACTCAACATACATTTGAGTCAAATTAAGCCTTTATAATAATTGCTACTCCAAATATGTAATAAATTATCATAATTCTTCAAATGAAGCTTAAAACTCATCTGCTTAGATAAGTGTTCTACTCCTACAAGCTTAGTTGCTTACTAGATAATTAACAATCTCCCTCTGCTTATGAAAACACACAAGTGAATGAAAATAAAGGCAGATTAAATGGCATGCTACAACTTAATTTAGATTTAACTAGCTTCTAGTATATATGCCATGGCTCCAAAGAGACTGTTTTAGGCCTAAACAGAGGATTGTTCATTCACTCCCATTTCTATTCAGTCTATGAATAATCATCATCCAGAGGAAAAAGTATCAAACATACCCCTGAAGATTTCCAGTATCTTCTCCCATTGGTACAAGAGCTCATAAGTAAAGCCTTAAAGTCAGCTTCAGCTCTAGAAATACAACATACCTTCTTTATACTGGGCAAAGCCCTTCTGTTCACATAAAATGGGAAAGAAAAACACATTGAAATGCAAATCCCTGTTTAGTCTTTGGAAGAAAATTTCCTGAACCTCCCTCCAAATGAAAGGTGATTAGTTAGTGTGTCAAAAGATCAAAATGCATACCCTGTAAGAAACATAGTAGAGAGGGTTTTGAAAAGAGATAAGACTCTAAAGATCTGGATAGAATTTTACAATAAGGAAAAAAATTACTAACAAGCTGCTATTTCTAATCACTCTGAAGAAAGTGCCTACAGGGAGATAAACCTTTTCTTGTATACTCTAATGGGTACCTTGACTTTCCCAGCTCCTTCACAGTCTGAATTTTTCTGTTCTAGCCAGGAAGACCATGTCAGGAGAGAAGATTCTGATACTCTCAGATCCCTGTGTACAAATCTTTTTGATACAGAATATTTTCTATGTTCATACCTGTGACAAGTGGGATCAGTTGAGAGACAATGACAGTCCAAATCTAAATGATTCCATTGGCATCTTTATCTACCCAGCTAGACATGCACTTGCTATTTCCTGTCGTTTTTCTTGGCAGCTTCCAGAACAACACTTTTCATTTGCCAGGAACTAATAAGGAGAAGAATTTAAGAATTGGACCTTAAAAAAAAAGAGGTTTGAGTCAATTTTATCATAAACTGTTATAACCTGACTCCATCCTGAATATGAATAAGCCAAAAATCACTTCAGGAAAGGTGCTAGAATTATTTTATTTTTGTAAGTTTTCTTTTAATTGAATTCAAGATATAACCAAGGTTTTGTTTGTTTGTTTTTTAAAGTTATTATGAACCTTTATATATATTTCATAAAAGTACAGGAATTTCCAGTTTAGCTCACATGTAAGCAAGCAGGAAACTTAACGTGAATATTAGAAAGGGCCTCCAAGGAAACCACCAAGCAATGAAAAGTCTACCATTTGCATTTCACAGTTGAAAGCAGACATGTTTTGGGAAATGACAGGAGGAGGGCCTAGCAAATACTTTCCAGGGTCAGAGTAGTGATGCAAGAGCTATAAAAGGGAACTAGCACTTTTTTAATTTGGAATTGAACAATAGGAGTTCTATAATGCCCTTTTCTGGCTTCAGAGGGTGAAATTTCAATCTATTCAAGAAATTTAGAGAATATCAATATCCCAGACAGAGATTCAGCAACATGAAAGATGGAAATGAAAGGAGAAATGGGTCAATGGACTTTTTTTAA
>WBMW01003491.1:310953-371661 GCA_013396635.1 Penelope pileata
AAAAAAAAAAAATTCTCTGAAATTGTTACAAATGCTAGTCACAGGAAACAATCTTCTACATAGCACTCACTAAAACAGAGGAAGAAGTCCTGTTCATCAATAAACATTAATTTTAAGAACTCAAAGTAGAAGTCCATTGACATTTTTACCTGAAATCACACTGGGTGTAAAAACGCAGCTTTGAGGGGTTCCTATAGATCCAATAAAGCAGCATTTCACATCTTGTTTCCTGAAGTCATTAAGAGTTAGAGTGCTTCTAACAATAATATAGCAGTTTTGAGCTACTGGAGTCAATTTCAGAACAAAAACACTTGAGTAGGTTCGCTTGCTTTTAGCTTAGATTCTAGTGTACTTGTTTTATGGCCTGAAAACAGTTTAGGCATTTGTACAACTGTGAAATATGCCCTGCACTATTGGTGTGCTAGGTCATCTGGCTCAGATATTCACAATACTTTTCTTTAATACTGATCCAAGTACATGTTGTTCTGGAAAGAGTTCAATAGCAGTATTTTCATCTAGAGCCAGAATGCACTTGTTTTCCATTTCTATTGTCTTCTGTACTTTATCTTAAGTAGAGAAATGTATATTAGTTGCAGCATATTTAACTTAATTTTATTTAGTTTTACAGGTGCACTAATGCATTTGGATAATCTTTAAAGAAAACAGTTGTAGGAAATGTAATTATCTGCAGCATTTCTTCAGATAATTTGTAGAACAAAGCTTAGGTCAAGATGCAAGTTGATCAAGATGGAAGTTTTAATCTTTACTAGCAATCTAAATGGAATCTTAGATCCACAGTCTTACGAGCTTTATATCCCAAACGAATGCTGTATATCATAGTTCATTCTTACATTTAAATGATACTGCCTAGACAGTCTACTGTTATCTATTAATTATGAAATCAATTATTAAAGATTATTAATACCAACAGGAACCTGACTACCAAGTTGTGTTCAAAACAAACATCAAACATAAATAACTGTTCCAGTTAATCAGTATGAAGACACGGGAACTGTGGACTGCCTTCCTTAGGAGTAGTAAGTGTCACCACAACACATGGCAGGTAACACTCAAAAGGTACCAATAAGCAGCATTAAAAACCCCAGCTACATGCTAGCAACATGCATCTGTGACAGACTTGAAGTTGTGGTTCCATAACTGGTACTGGAATTATTTTCTCATGGACAGGAAACAGGACAGCTCTTAAGTAGTGTTTGACTTTGCATGAATATGATTTGCAAACAGTAATGTATCTGCAAGTTATAAAGCCTTCCTTTTGGCTTCTAAAAACTCTTGAGATTTCAAAAAAGGTTTTAAAGTATATTTGTATTATATTAATTGTCCCATATTTCAGTCTCAAATCCTGTATCTCACTAACAAGACAGTAATGCCTTATTTTCCAAAGCTAAATGAAAACCACTAGGTTTGCAGCCCTCTAGCACCTGTTGTCACCTCTCCACACAAGCATTCAGAGATGTCTACAGTGCTCCTCCCACTTTGCTTGTACTGGTGATAGTAGAAGCAGTACCATCCACTGAACTGCACAGACTTATTTGGGTGGTATTTCTTTCCTAAGGATGGAAGTTGCAACGTAGCTGTAACTTAGGCTCCCCAATAAGATGACCCTCCTTGTTTCCTGGTGCGCTGACTGCGCTGTTTCTTTTGACAACTGCCCACTCCTTTTAGACTGAGGAAACCAGCAGTAGGAACATCAGGAGCATTCTAGAAGAAGGTTGAGTGGTGTGATCTGCTTTATGTAGGGCATTATCACTGGGCAGAGATACCAGATAGACATCAGGTTTGATTTGGCTGAGACTGAAAGCTATTAAGAGCTCAGATGCAAGCAACACCACCTATCCCTGGTGAGCCCCAGGGAGCACAACTTTCCCTGGGAGTACAGGGTGGTTTGCATATGTATTCTTNCAAACAACAATGAATAGAATCTCATCCAGTTTCTGAAGCAGCAGCTGAACTCCATGTCACTGTTCAAAGTAACACAATCCTGCTTCTTTCCTAGAAAACCCCTAATGTAATTCCCTAAAACTATAAGGATTAATGTGTAAAGGAGCCTGATGCTTCTTTTATAGAAACCGGAACGCCAGCAGTTTGTGCCAGACATCTTAGAGACAGCAATATGAAGCTGAACCTGAAAGCCCAAAACTTAACCTTGCTTCTTAGCTAGCTCATTTAAGTACTAACGTATTGTAACTGGACAGAGTACTTTTCCCATTTTCCTCTGTTTGATGGAGAAGGTACTGTAATATATTTCCAAACAGTCCTAGAGTCAGTCTGCATGGTCTAATGATAGCAAAAGTGGTGATGATTGTTTATACGGACAGTTGACAAAAGGTAATGTTTAAATTCATCTATAAAAGACAATGGTGACAGAATAATGATGAACAGAATCACATTCATCTCTCACACTCTTGATGGCAGCATAATATTATTCTTTTCACTGCCAACCTTGTTTCATCTCTATCGGAAAAATTGCTTGGGGCTTATCTATTATTAAGTAGCTTAGGTTACAAGTAATTCTTTATATGCTGCTATAACGTTGGAGCCTCAGAAAGTACTCATGAAGGAGGACTCCTTAAAAAGACATTTAGTTTTATAATTTATTTTTTTTTCCTATTTTCAATCACTAAAGTCAACATTTCTATACACAGAAGAGAACAAAGATCAACAGTTACATGACTAGGCAATAACCATTAAAGGAGGCATTCACTTGTATCTAGTAGAGCTCTCAATTTGTATCTGACAAGGCCAAGAGATTGCAAAATATTCGCTGAATTTGAAGAATTAGTGACCTTTTTCAAGGAACAGAATGTCATGGAAAAAATAGAACAATGTTTCTCTATTGTTTTCCCTAGCTGACAAAGAAAAGTTATTAGAAGTCTTTTCTTGAAGCTGTAAATTTGTATTAGGAAGCGAGCAAGCCTAGACTTGGGCACATTCAGGCACAGGTGCCTGGACCACTACTTCTGTGCTCCTTCCCATCTGCATGCACTTTTTCCTGAAGTCACCTCAATATCTTTCTCAAGTTTGGCACAGGTGGGGAGAGAACTGCAAGGTAGGCACCAAGCAGATATTCATACATGAAAATTCTGTGACTGAGGAAACTATTCGTAAACACATGGCTTCGGCATAAATGAAAGTCCAAGTCTGAAGTTCTTATGAAATCCATTTCATAACATCTTGTTTTCCCTTTATAATATAAAATTCCACAGAACAGTCTCCCTGGAAAGCACTGCATCACTAAAGCATCCACATTTACAGAGAATAGAGCCAGACCTGGACATGGAGCTGAAGTAAACAGAAAATGAGTATTTATGCATGTGAAATACCAAATACTTTCAGTTTTTCCACACAGGAAATTAATGGGCTCTTGAATAAGACATTCATAGCTCAACATAAACCATCCATTACTTTTGGCAAGAGACAGCACAACACAGTGCCAAGAAGAGATACCTTAATTAGCTGCTAATGTGCTGACCCATATTTAGAAGCAGTAAAGTTAAATTAGAATGATCTGATCAGACCAGTTAGCCTGTCCACAGCACTGTGCTGTGTACCTGTACCCCTCCACAAAGCATCTAGAGTTGCTCTCTTATGGTCTGGCATGATTTTTCCAAAGCTTCAAAACCTTATTTGCTCCTACTGGCTGTAAAAATTCTAAGCAAATTGGTTTTCACTAAGTGTTCTTTTAAACTACATATCTCTAAATCACCAAGAAACACACATATAGAACAGAAGTTTCAGTTGACAAGGACCTACAGAGATAAGTCCATCTGTCTGACTACTTTGGTGCTAACCTGAAGTTCAAACATATCATTAAGAGTTATATACAAATGCCTCTCAAACATGGACAGGCATGGGGAATCCCTCTCCTCTCCAGGAAGCCTGTTCCAGTGTCTAACCACCCTCTTGGTAAAGTTTTTCTTTATGTCTGGTCTGAACATCCCCTGACACAGCCTTGAGCTATTCCCACATGTCCTGTCACAATACCAGAAAAAAAAAAAAAGACGAGCACCACCCTCTCCACTTCCCCTGCTCAGGAGGTAGAGAGCAATGAGGTCATCCCTGCAATTCCTTTTCTCCAAGCACGACAAACCCAGCAACCTCAGCCTCTTCTCACGAGAGAGATATTTAGCCAGCTTTGTTGCCTTCCTCTGGACACACTCAGCTATCTCAACACGTTTTGGAAATTCTAGAGCCCAGACTGCACACAATATTCCAGGTGAGGCCATGCCAACACCGAACACAATGCGAGTATTGCCTCTTCTGGCTGGCTGGCTACATTGTGTTTAACACACCCCAGAATGCAGTTTACCCCCTCGGCTGCCAGGGCACACTGCTGGCTCACACTGAGCCCACCAGGCAGGACCCCCCAGTCCCTCTGTGCAGGGCTGCACTCAAGTTGCTCGTCTCCCTGTCTGTACTACATCTGGCATCACTCTGTCCCAAGTGCATATTCGTGGACACAGGAACATTAAACAAGCCTTTAAAAGTCAACCAAAGCACTGGGACCTCTGATCACTAAAGAATTGCTCACAGTAGAGCTAGTAATTTTTTTCTTGATGAGTTGAGCAAACGTTGTTAACCTTTGGTACCATACAAAACTTAGGCTGCTTTACAGTTACAATTCTGGGGCAGGAACTATATCCAAAAGATTCTTAACTGCAATTCTGTTCCATTTCTTAATGGAATGGAGTCACAACTGACGTAAGAAGCCCTTGTCTGCAGTACTTGTAGATAGCACTCAAAATTTAAACTTCTGTAAGAAACACCCGACAAGTTCCATTATTTATAGCTTTTATCCTAGTTCCATTATGTATAGCTTTTAACCAAGCTATATACGTTAAATATATGCAGCAGACCACTTCTGAAATCATTCATCTGTTCATAGCAGTGATCTTTCTGCACAATCTGCTACAACTGAGGCTCTGCTAGGAAGCAGCAGTAACCAAAATAAAATGTCATGAGTGCTTGGAAAATAAAAAAAGTCCCTATACCTAAACAGTCAGGAAGTTATTAGGATGCAAAATGACTTCTTATTCCTTTTATGGTACGGAAAAAAGAAGGCTTTGTCTACTTTCTGTGAGTCTATTTTCATTCACATTTTGAATATAATTCCTCTATTGCTTTGAATAAACCTACCCTAATGCAGCAAGAGAACAAGATCCAAATTTACAGGAGAAAACAGCACTTCCATAAGACAGACTTCTCTTAAGTTTCCAAGACAAGCTATATTTTCTGTGTTTTGTTATTAATTTCCCAAAGATATCTGGGGTCCATCAGCCTCCTACAAACCATTAAAGTAGGTCCTCCATTCCAAAAGAAACAGAAAAAGCAGTAGGAGACAGTACTAGTGATATTCTCTCCATGATAAAGCTGTTCTTTTCATTCCCCTTATAGCATAACCAGACAGTCTAAAGCTGTCAGGGAGTTGCAGTCCATGAGTGAAAACATAACAGCTGATGTGAAAATGAAAAATACATGTTGGTGTCTCATGAGCTAGGAATCTGGATCAAAGAAAACCCAAAAGTATCAAAAGTTGTCTGTCTATCATCAAGATTCCTATGAGCAGATCCTCAGCTGGAGATCTGCCCCTCTACATTTCACTCTGCGTTCCAAGTACGCGCATACAACGACTCTGTCTTTCCCCAAAACACGATCTTCCCTAAAGTCAGAGAAAAATATATGGCAATAAACTCTCTCAAACTATGCAAAGAACTTATGCCAAACTCTTTGCTATGTAAATAACAATAAAAACAGGACTGGTGTTGCACAGTATGCAGAACTTGGTAATACAAGAACAAGCATTTAGTGTTTTCTTGAACAGAAATATTAAGAATAAAGGCTAAAACTACTGAAATATTTGAATCTCTTAGTATGAAACTAGACAAGTCAGGAAAATATTGACATCTGGTATTAGTAGAAGAGAACCTACCCCATACATACTAAGTGACAAAGAGTGGAACACTTAACAGGGTCTCCAAGTGGTCATTTTTGAGTCATGAGAAAAAAAATCTAAGACAAATTACAAAATCACAGTGGAATAAAATATCTCAAAATGCAATCTAGGCTTTGCCAGTTCAGTAATCCATTCCAGACCAAATCCTCTCACCTTTCCTCATTTCTCTAATATGCGTTTTACAAGATTTTGCGGACAGATCACAAACAGGACATTACTTCAGATTTCCTTTTTTGGGAATACTTTCATAGTCAGAAGTTCTAGCTACATATTTTGAATATTTGTTTTAAGACAAAATAAGCCTAAAATAGCATGTTACAAGAGCTCTGAGAGATGATTAGAGAAATGTTTCAAAGCTACCAATCTACTTATCTTTTGGAAAAAAAGCTTTTAGAACAAAACATGATACAGAGAGACAGCTTATTGTTGTGGTTGTAAAAAAATTGTTATTTTATAAAGAATAAAAAATTAAGTTTAAATACTTGTATTCAAAAATTGTAGTCATCACTTTTTACATTTTAGAGTTGTTTAAAGGAAAACTTTAAATAAATTAAATTTTTTTTTAAAACACACTTGTAATTCAGATCTTCTGAAACATCAGAAACATTCAGGGGAGTCAGTATGAATAACCCTTCAACCAACATACGAGCTCACTATGAATACTTTCTAGGCAAACTCAAAAGGAAGCTACCGTGAACACTGAAAAGAACTCAAGGAACTCATGATCTGAAAAATGAATTTGTTTATTAGGTATGCTATGAGGATAGTGAAGATGTTTGTAAGGAGAAGAACATGTATGTGGATAGAATAAGACTTGCTTACACTGAGAATTCATGAGATGTACACGTCCACTTAACACCCTTACTTCAACAGTGACTAGGTGCAGTTCAGATGGAAAAATGCAAAGAAATTGGCGGCCCTTTAAGACCCTTGAATGAATGACCAGAGTCATCTCAAGAACTACTGACATTTCATATCCTGATAGGTAAAACAGAGTTGGGAGCAAATATAGATTGAACCATTTTTCAGAAAACACAACACAACCCCTTCAACAGCTGAAGTGAAATGCCGCAGATACTGTTAGGGTAGGGAGGGAGTTAAGTCTCACCTTCACAATATTAAGTCAGTTGGTCTGTGCAACAACTCTGTCCAGAAGGTTTGAAATCTCTGCATCATATCACCTTTGCTGTGTATTGAGCCCTCTAGTAGCATCCCTCTAGTATGTGGGTATTTTCCATTCTAAAACTCATCTATCCCTCAGATTCCTACAGCTAGTTTTCAGAACACTAACAAAAATGACAGCACATATTACAAGATCTGAAACAAACGAAATTGAAGAGTTCTGGTCTTGCTTACATAGCAACTGTGTTAAATATAGAATTGAGACAAAAACTGAGAAATACAACATTTGACTCTCCGTAACTGGAGAGGTGCCTCATTCTAGGGATCACATTTGCATTTTACAAAGTACAGACTGAGTGGAGACCCATCAGCTCCTTAATACCCCACTTCTGTGATTTGGAAGGAAGAAATAATCAGGAAAAATCCCAGCAGAGGAGAATCAAGCTGGCCTCAGACATATATTCTCAGTCATAACAAGAGTAGGAAAGAACTCAAATGCATGACACCACTCAGACTTTTATATAATCTTACCGAGTTCATACATTAAAATATTACAGGCAAAGTGGCTTTTAATTTTAAATTTGAACAATGGAATAAGCTGTCTGTACCAGACAGCAGAAATAAAATGAGATATTACCACTCTCCTTGTGCTTTGAAAGAGAATGAATGTAGTTATAAAGGAAATAAATAATTCTGTCTTGAATGCCTGGGCAAATGCATTTAAATTACATATATGCACATAGACAGATATTCAAACACAGAACTGCTTTGAAGACTGGCAGTTGCCCACATGGTTTACTATATAAGGACAGTGGGTCTAAGCTCTGTACTCTTCAATTTCTGAACTATTTAATAACAGAAACCATTATTAATGAAAAAGTAAATGTGTTGCCAGTGTTCTCAAATCTATTAGGACAGATGTTTGAGGAACACTCAGGAAAAAAAAGTACATCAATGGAGGTTGTCTATAATATCTTTGCCAGTAAGGACCCTATTTATTCCAATTTCACTTGTATGATACCACATCTATAATTGTAATTATGACAGCATACAAAATTCAATACTGACTGGACTGCTTTTCATTACTGCTCTGTGTGACTTACATGCGTCACCAACAGCAGCATGAGTTTAATATGGTGTGCTATGCAAAAATGTTTTAATAGAAGATTTGAAAAAGAACTGTTGGCATCTGTTTATTTCCAAAAAAAATTAGAGGAAAGCTGAAGATACCAAAAATCAGGAATTTTTATCCCATTTCGTTCTGACTAACTGCATTGATGGATGTTTTTGTGCATGTGGTGTACAAGTGGTGAAAGATCAAGGGCAAGACATCAGAGAGGACAGAAAAAACTTACAAAATGTCATGCAGTCCATCTGCTTTGGCCATACAACAGATACTATCAAGTAACTGTGCGGCCAAATTTCAGTCTGCTTCAGCAATTGGGTCATCTAAAAAGCAGTTTCAAATTCACTAAAGCACATTTCAGACTTTTGTGAATTGTCTTCAGATACGTTGTTTCACTTAAAACACAGCCAGACAAAAGTGGGAGTTAATGGTTAAGCACAGACCTCTCAAGCACCACTTTAAGATGGGCTGTTTTATTTTTATGCTTATGAAATTATCTGACATAAGGAATTTTGTTGACGGTAAATCTAACATTACTTCAGCCCATAATCCTCCTATTTTTCACCTCTCCTATTTAAAATGCATTTATAACATGTATCAGTGCTCTTATTTACTAGGTCTCTTTAAGTGAGCACTGACATTCATTATTACACATATATCACTAAGAATTAAAGGCAGCTGATAAGGAATGATGGCATCACCTCCTCTGAAAAGCTTCCTAAGCTCCTTCTGATCGTTCCCCCTCTACAGCACACTGAAATACCTCAGTTTAAGTACTAATATTGTACCGTAATGGTTTGAGATACACTTTCAGATGACCAAAAGCTTTGTAAAAGTAAATTATTAAAAATACTTTGAGTCATCTGTGGCATCTTCAACTGCAATAATCACTAACAGTGCACTGCAGAGCAAATTGCAGAAACGGAACCAAGTTTTCTTAGGATTGAGAGTTTTCCTCAGTACAGAAAAAGATCCTCTGTCCTAAATAAGAAATACTGATATATTAAGGCAGAAAAATAGAAACCAATGCAAAGGGAAATAAAATACAAAACCTAGGGAAATCTAACTCATGAAACAAGCAATAGCAAGTAAAGCTCCAAGTAAGCAAGCTAGGATTAAATGCAACACAAGTAATGCAAATAAAGTGAGAACAAGTCAAAGACTGACAGAAAATAAATGATAACCATGCATAAAGAAAAACAAGAAAAATGAAATCGGTTTCAGAATAAAACATATCTTTAAAATGATCTAATAATGACCTCCTTCTGGGATAGTTATTTTTAAATATCACTTTACATATTCCAGGTGTCTCTTGGATCACCACAATTTGTTCAGCTTTTCAACCAATATAGTATGTTACAAAGCTAGGCATGGATTTTGAGGTTTCTCATCCAATCACCAGACTATTTCCACCAGTCTCCTAAAAGTAAAAACTCCTAAAAGAAAGTGATTTCTCCTTGATGTTTTCCCCACTTTCCAGTTCTTTTCAGCGTTTGTACATCACATGTAGAATGTACAAAGAAAGTAAGTATTTATTGGGAGCATACATCAGTATGACACAGAATATTTAAGTCACAAATTTAGCATTACGGGTATTTTGTAATTATTCCTTAGTATGTCAAAGCATACAGCTGTAGCTAAGACAGCAGTAATCACAATCCTAAGTTTCATTTTTAAAAAATAGTAAAACTTCAGAAAAATAAAAGGAAAAACCCTCTACGTTACCTACATCCCGTCATCAGCACTACATTTGATCACAGAGCAATGTACACACGTGGAAAAGATAACTGCACTCTCACTTGAGGTTACCTTTCACTCCAGAGTGCTGTGATTACAGAAAGGCTTCCTGCTTCTCCCAGCAGATGTCACTGCAAGGCAGGTGCAGGGAAGGCACACGTGTTGGAGCAATTGTAAAACACAGCAACAAGCCAAGCAGGTTCACTTGCTCACACAACAAAAGCACTTTCAGGATCATTTAATATAATTTTCTACCTGATAGGAAAATGTGACACAAGATTGTTTTAGCTTAACCTCTATACAAGCTAGAAATTCTTATTTGGAAGAAAGGAAGAGATACTCGAAAATAAAGTACAGAATGTACATTTCTTTATCTTCTTATTCTACAACACATGATCCTCACTACTGTATTTTTTTTCCTCCAGTTGTCCTCTCAAGTCTTTAACAAAGCCATAAAAAAAAAAAATTCAGAAATCTCTCACAGTGCATGTTAGAGACAAAATAACAATAAAGCTGATCTCATATGCTCGTTTTCAATGCTTGCAAAAACATGACTGTTACAACACACAGAACTCCAGCCAAGTTATTGTTCTGGAAAGGAAGTGCAACGCAGAAGCTCTAGACAAGTTCAGCTCTCCTGGTGAGGCTCCCGCATGCATCTCCGAGGGTAACACTCTGCAGCGTATGTATTCTTGGTTCAATAGAATTGAACAATGTGCGGCTCTGTGCTGATAAATCTTTACAATATTCCTCATCAAAATTTTTCTCATGGATGACTTTCCTTTGTCAAACTCCTCAGGCTTTAGAACATTTTTCTATTCCATGTCTGTTGCACAAAGGATGTTGTGATGGGTTTACATGCGTAACGTTTTATTTTCAGTCCCTAAACTGATGCCACACATTATGGGGGGCAGAGGTGGGGGAAGCACAATAAAGTCTCCCCTAGGGCCAGCTGGCAAGAGAAGCCATGGGAGTTCCCCACCAACAGCCTCCCTCCAGCATTCTCTCCAGTGCAGCAGGAGATAGTGACAATGATGGCTTTCACCATGCCTTTCCCTATTGCTGTGTGCTCTTCCTCAGCACCCTCTCAAGCTCCCTACTGCATGTTCTTGTTTATTGCAGTTAAAGATTGAAGCATGCTTTATTAATGGGAAAGGTCTGCACAGTGTCTGCTTGCTAAACATCATCCATGCATACTGTTGAGTAACACTTACTGGAAATTTCAATGACTTACTTGAAGCATTATTCCAGCTGACCATTAAGGCCAACAGAAAACAGCAGAGGTGAACACTTTAGTTGGAAGTGCATAGGTACTAGCCCCACAAAAACAAAACTAGAGAAAGCCTGAAAAGAAAGGTTTCCTTACAAGGATAGCAAGAAAGTATCTGACAGAAGCATTTTACGTCAGCAACCGATGAAAGTCAGAATATGGGTGAAGTGTATTGTGGCTTCTAAAACTTCAGAACACTCCCACTGTGGAGACACTTATTTCCAGAAGTCAGCTGTAGTTGGCCTTTTTTTTTTTTTAAAATGCTGCCTTCCAATCTCCATTTTAAGTTCATTTTTCTGAAAGATGACGTTAGTAAAGGCCTGTTTTAAATTAGTCTCAGATAATGAAATCCATGATAAAGAGGCAAAAATGTACAAATTACTCTGCAATGTGTCATTTCATGTAGCATAGATATATTTTTCAGTAAAACATTAAGAGGCTCACGGGAATCTGAAGCAGAAAACTAGGTATCTACTCACTGTCCCAAACCTGGGATGTAGTCCTCTGGGTAGGTGTTCTCACACTATGTTTGTACCAGCTAGCTATTTATTCTCCCTCACCTTATTCAATGGCATTCTTATAGAAATAAGATAATTGAGCAGGTCCTCAGATCCTCAGTAACAGCAAGTACATGAAAACATTTCAAATCACTTTTATTTCCCTGTTAACAACTCTCTCAAAAGTGTTTCCTTCTTTGTAAATGCAAAGGCAAAATCATTCTGGACCAAAAATTTTAAACCAGCAAATAGAGGACAACACATTTAGAGGAACTGAAAAGTAAGATCTTGACTACTAGTTATGTCCACAGACTTCGACTATTCTAGCTAGAATTCCAAACCTCAAAGTCTAGAACAGATTCTTTATCAGGGTAAGTACAGTCTGAAAAACACTTTGCTCAGCAGACATTAATTGGAAAACTAAATGCATAGAATTATTTTCACAGGGACATCACAAGCCTCGTGCAGGTATGGTTATGTACTATTCTGTGCAATGCAGACAACGTTCCTAGATCAGCTGTCAAGGTTCTATCCAACTCCCACTGAAGTCAATGAGATTTTTCACACAAGTTCGCTAAGAGAACTGATCACCAACTGAGCAGCTACTTCTACTGTAAAAAATAAAATTGTCCATTATCAATGGAGCAAATAGAATGCTAGAGATTTTGATGTATCTCAACCTCTTACTGGATTTAGTAAAGGCAATATAACCAATCACTGGTTCAGAGCTATGCACAAGCCACTACTCAGCCTACTTATTTGAGTTAAATTTGTAGGATCAACTATGGCTGAACTATCCAAATTTGGAGTTCAACTGAATGAATTTTAAAACCGAAAGGAGTAAGGCAGACAGTCCAATCTTCTGTTTTCTTAAGAAAGGAAAATAAAAGCTATAACACAACCTCTAACAGCTTTGAAAGACTGAAAAAAAAAGCTTAAAAAAGTGAAAAAACTAAGTGGATAAAACATACACTGCATATCTTAGGGAAAAGTGTTTCTACTGAGATTTCCTTTCAGAAAAGATTGGAAAAAAAATAAAATGAAACATTTTGAATGTTGCTTCAACAAACATATTTCCTTAGATCATTCAAACTAAAACAATCTTGAAGTTTATTCAACCATCACCTTCAGTCCTTTGGATCTACGGGAGAGCACTATCACTTGTCTCGAGAGTATCAATTCCCTAGTCATTATTTATGCAAGTTAATAGGCTTTACGGGTACTTTCTAGACATTTCCACTAAAAAAGACTTCAGTAAGTGTACTCAACCACACATCTTGCTTCACAGGTTAACAAGTCTGGACTCTAAACTGTAGTTCAGTTGAAAGCTAAATAAAACTTGCAAATTATTTATCTGAAAAGTTCTGATTTTGAAGGATTCCCTGCAGAAAACATTCCCTTTGAGATAAATTTAGGCACCATATAATTTTTCTTAAGGGTGCGCACTTTGCCAAGAGTTTCCTGAACTAAGGAACCTGTGTTATTCAAGAGAACAGAGCTGGATGGCAAGGATAAGCAGCTTGTATTAATGCAGCAGCAACTTCAGTAGTACTACCTGAGGCTACATGCTTATGTGATGAAGAACTACAGGTTTTAACCTATTTATTCTAGAGGAATATACTTTTATTTTGCTGTCATATACAAGGACAATTGAAGTCAAATTGAAATCTGCTGTGACTGGATGCAGCTCCATCAAGCTCAGCAGGTGAATTTCACTAACACCTATGGCCTGAAACTAACGCTATGGTCTGAAAGACCATAGTTCAGCACAATGGTAACAAACAGCTGCTTACAAGATTCTGTTTGACAAGTGCCTTCATTACTTTTAATTATGCACTTTAATCTTCCACAAACTTCAAATATTATGTTCAATTGCAGCTGAAACTACTCTTGACAGGAACCTCCTTTGGGAGAGATTCTGGAAATAGAACTGTTCCTTGAAGCTAATAATGTTCAATATGCTTTTCAAGTTGCCACAGCAATTTGGATGATGTAGCAGATTACCCATAAGCTGATGTGGTTAGCTTGACAGAAGATAATCAGTCCCCATTTCTCTCTCTGCTACTTTTCTTTCCTTTGGGATGACAACAAAAATACAACAGGTACGTATTTGCCAGTGACTGTGATAGTACCCATCCACCTATGGTGAGTTTGGAGGAATTCTCTTACGCTTCTGCCCTTCTACTTTAAGGGGGGAGTGCTACAAACACTTCTCCTGATACTGCCAGCTCACCCTGTAAATACAGTTCTATCCCTTTCCAAGCCCAATACCAAAATGTTTTTATGCCGCCCAGCTCATCCACTAGTTGACATTTGCTAGACGTTTGAAAAATTCAGTTGTCACATTCCCAAAAATTGTAACAGAGGAAAAGCAGATTGTAACAAGCAATAGATGCTTTCATCAGAACAGCAGAACATTCATAACAAATGTTTGGTTTCTCGGGCTGTGTACTACATGTCCAATTTTCATTGAAACTGACAATTGAAACTCATTTTTCGATGTGAGTGTATATATGTGACTCATCTTACCTACTTCATCTTTTCCTGTAATGTCCTGTTCTAACAGAGCAAAAAAAAAAGTAAAATTTCCTAAAATGTTTTCTGCAATATCAACAAAATATATCTATTTGAACATCCCTAGAGTTCCACATTAAACAGTGGAAAAGTTGTAAACCATTATTTTCAATTTTCCCACTCAATAACTTGATGTTTAGATAATATCACAGCCAGAAATTCAGTCCCTTGGAGCCCATACAAAGGATTTTTAAAACAATAAAAACCATACAAAGTTAACTATTGAGACTGTTGGTTAATTTTTCATTAGAAGGAATTCTGTTAGACAAAGAAGTGATGTTACAACTTCATAAGAGTATTCAAATCCCAGTTTCAAACATCTGAAGCTGAATTTTTTTGAGTGAACTGAAGAAAATACGTTGTTATTTACTTTGATATCGGGCTTAAAACCATTTCTATGTTTGGACAGTAATAGATCTATGTCAGACTGAATACCTGGAAATCACCGTGATAATGAACCAATTCATTAACTCATAATAGTTGTATCAGCTGGATTATTTTGATATCTGCCATATGCATGGTTTTGAACTTCTGTAACAACTAAACTTTACGATGGAACAGGAGTAATACCCATGTGAAATGCTATGGAAGTAACCAGCACAGATTACATTGATCTCATTACCAGAAACAAGTGACAGATTCAAATTATTGCTTACTGGTATCTGAATTCAAATAAAAAATATATATATAAGCAAGCCTCATCAAGGAGAATGTCATTATTTATCTGATTGTCTGCATTGCTTGATGCGAGTCCTCAAAGCACAAACAGAAAGAAATCAAAGATGGAGCAGTGCAAGCAGTAATAAAGCCACTTTCCACGCATGCCCAGTCCACTGAACTTCACACCTAGAAATCTACAAATCTGACTCAGTGAATGTGTGTGAACCTTCAACATCAACTTGTAAAAAGAAAAAACAACAACAAAACTCAATGTCCATAGTCAGGCATAGCATATGCTAAGGAAGTCACCCAGTGAAAATTCTTGCTGTGATCTTCTTTCATTACTATTAATACGAGCACTTGGATTGCATTACTTAACTGTCAGCATTTGAAAGTCAGCATGTTTTAAAAGAGTATTTAATTCTCTGAAATATTCTGCATTGTAACGTGAAGATATGAAACTCTTCTGGTGATGTTGTAATCATTCCCACTTCCCACGTAAATCACAACCATCTCACTTTGGTAAGCTCACTAACCAAAGGTTGGGGTGGGAAGCAGAAAAGGTGACTCATTCTAGAACCATTAAAAACAGCAATAAGTGAAAATACTGCAACTTGAAACAGAAAGGCAAAAATACAGACAAGCGACAATTCATACAAGCCCAGAATAATTTATCTAATTTTAAAGGATGATGACAAGGGAAAAAATGTTGATATTTGGGCAGGATCGTGTTCCAAGATCTTTCTTTTAGGAAAGAAGAATGCTGAAGGCATAAGACTCCTCCCAAAGGCAGAAGGAAAAGCTATTATACTACTAAAAGACAATCGCTCCTCCCAGCAGTCAGATTGACTGTCTCTCCACAGATTTTCTGAAACTTGTCTTTAGCTAAGTAGAAGATGCGCATAAACATGAAGAAAATACACAGCAATTCTGATACTTCATACTCCAATAATAGCTGTAGAATCATTCACATTCCCATAAGAAACATCTATCACCATAAAGACAAGAACTGCAAGCTTCTGTCCAAAGGACAACTAGATTTCTCTTCAGACTGCCTTTCCTATTCTACACTACTCTCACTGAGCTTATTCCAAGATTCCTGACCTTTCTTTGCTGTCTTGGTCCCTTTCTACTTTGGCTGCTATTTGTTCCTCTTGAGGAACACAGATGAATTCTATTAATACTGTAGTATACTTGATGCCTGAAAGACAATTGGTACAGCAGAAAAACCCAGTTGTACTTAGCTCAGAACACAATAGTTTAACAGAAAACAAGACCTACCACCGTATGTAGTATATCTGTACCAAATTACTGGTAATAAATTAAAGTCAGATTTTCCAACATAATTGGCATTTCTTAAGCAGTGTCATGCCCTCAGCTGTCTCAGGAAGCTGAAGGTGCTTGTACATCTCCCACAATTAGGCTACTTGGGGTTTTTTGTTTGTTTTCTATTTCTGTCTAAACAGCATGCTTAATTCTCTTCCTGCAGTGAGCAACTACACTCGTGTATCCTCACAGAAACGAGGCCACAATGCCAGCTTAATAAATTTTCACTTTCAACTCTCAGTAATAGGCTACTGAGATTTGTGAATTAACATCACTATCTTTAATCAACTACGCTTGTGATTTAGCATACCGAATATAGAAAATAAACATTTATAGAACTATATCCTAGTATTACCTCTCCTCAAATTCTTGTCCTCTTTTTACAAGGGAAATTAGTGAAAGCACATGAAGAAATTTATTTAATCTCATGCAGTCTAGAGCTATTCTAACATTTTAATATGCTTCCATGTGAGTCATCAAAACAAGGGAAATAATTTATAACTGAATTTCCAAGCAATGACAGAGTAAATACTTTTTCCAGCAGTAGATTTCTGTGATACAATGATTGTTCAACTGAACAATCTACACTGGCATTTTCAGCCAGCCTATTGTTTTATAAAAGAATCCAGCTTATCCATCTCATTGCAAATACTTACCAGCAATAAAGTTAACTGCTTACTAACAAGTTATTTAAACATAAGGCAGCAGCTGTTCACTCTATACACAATGCATGCACGTGAAAGAACTTAACTAAAAATTTCTTCTCTTTAAGATATCGTTCCATCAAGTTAATTTTCACAGAAGTAGGCCTGACAACCTGCATAAATGACAAAGCTCTTAGAAAATTTATTAAGTAATTGAACAGAGTGCCATTCTTCTGCTTCAGAACATCAGATGATGAAATACATTCTTAAAAGCACTTTAGAGATTAGGAACTACAAATTAAACTGTCCTATTGCATTTAGACAATTATCATTTCAATGCCATTAAACATGTTTTAATCATGCTAAAATTAAGTTATTTGATAATTTTGAAGAGTGGAAATAGTTCTGTAGAGCTTCACATGTAGTCAGATCCAAAAAGTAAAGATCATCATTCACACCCATGAGCAAGTCCTATGTTAAAGCTCCAGAAACTGTAGCAACCACAAATATAAACTGGCCCAACAAGAGAATTGGCTGCCATGAAGAAGCTCCATTGGGGGCTTATTCCAGGAGATGATTAATGTGCAACTTCTGGTTGCATCCTCTGCCTTCACACAGTGTCCAAGTTTGAAAGTACAACATGTGATTTTTCATCTCAGGTGCCTGAACTAAGATTTCTCCCACACCTTAGACAGTTTTACACCAGGGAAGTCAGAGCTCACAACAAAAAATAAGACAACCAGCATACATCATTGTGCCTTACCACAACTTACATCGATCTGCCACAAATAGTAAGCAGAATAACCACTTATGATCTGGCTTTCATGGTGCGTACAAATAGAAAAGACTCTTAGAAATCTGAGTAAAAATATACAAACAGCAAAAATAAGTACCAGATGATAATACAGGGTATCTGCTCAGGAACTCAAAAGCAGTTGCACATACCTGTAACTACTAAATGCTATTTATTAAGAATTTAGATAGCAAAAAATAAAACTTACAGGTCTTGTTCTCAAACAAGAAAGCCCGTATTCATAAAGAACATCTCTAATATATGCATTCCTACAAAACAGCGATAGGTCAGCAACACTGCAAGGAAAAGCTTTGTCACAGTACAATGACCACCAGTTCTGCAAGAGATGAAAAACTAGGAAAATCAAGTTTGATAGGCCCAAGCCCACACTACCTGAGCAATGCAAGGCTAGGAACAACAGTCAGGATAAGACAGGAGTTCAGGTGATTGGACAAACTTGAAGAAATGAGACAGGTTCATGAGTAAGCTAAGTCTGTCTTAGGCTAGATCCTCATTCCCATGAGCCACTACAGCCACCTCTGAAAAGGAACACGCCTACACCTTGAGCTAAAATGAAGCACCCACCCATGGGCACAGGTGTGGGTGGAGGCTCCGGGTGAGGCTGGTCAGGGTAATTAAGGCTTCAGTGCAATCAGAGACCTGATAGGTTTCAGAAATCTTCTGAAATGTCTGTTCAATCATTAATGAATTTTTTTTTTTCCAAGTTCTGCTCTTTTGAAGATCGTTCTACATACTACCAACCAGGACATCATCAAATGAAGAAATAGTAATATCTAAGAATTATTAATTTTTAAAAATTCAATATTAATTCCAACAACAGACAAAGTGAATCAGTCTTTACTAATGAGGGACCACACGAGAACTTTCAGAAGTATAACATTTGGTAGCAACTAAATGCTTTAGCAGTAAAAAGTTGCCTAAGTTGGTTGTTTTTATTTTCTTTAAAAGTTTCATTTATTTTCATCAGTGCTGCTACTGAAGGCATGCACAAATATTGGACAAACATACGATCAGGTTTTAAAAATCTGGATGAGTGATTTAGAAAATGAGGTAAACATATTTTACCAAAGGAACACTATGTCAACAATGATATACAAAGTAGCACAATAAGTAGCCAGTGCATTTATTTCTACTTTTATTTGTTTCCAAACGCAAGAAACACTGTAGTGTTTTCTGTTGGGGTAGGGCTGGAAGGGAGAAAAAGTAAGCAATAACTTAAATGCTTCTGTCTTTAATATACTTTACTAACAGAAAGAACGTCCTAATGAAGATGACATTGGTAATGCATGGACAATTCATTTTTATATGAATGAAAACAATAAGGTGATTCTACTATTTATATCAGGCAGCAACTCATATAAACATGAGGCAAAAATAAAAACTTCAGACCAATAATGCAGAACATGTACCTATCATTTTGCGTGCCTGAAAAAAATTACTTTCATAGAATTGCATAATTTAAAAAAGAAGCACGTGATGATGCTTTAAGAATATGCCTTTCAACAGAAAAAAAAAACATGAACAGCAGTCAGAAATTGACAGTCAGAATAAGCCTCCATGACACTTTCTCTCACACAGACTCCCAGTTTCCAACTGGTTCAGCTTACAGAAGTTTCTGACACCAGTGTGAGCACGGCTCTTCAGCAACCTTCTATGAGTTCCCTTCTCACAAAGATCTTCTCAATTCTGACAACTCTCATGAGCAGCATTCTTTTCTAAGTATCTGTCCAGTTTCCCCTGGCACCTACAAATAAATTTGCATCCACAGAACCTTTCAGTGAAGTCATACAGAACTAGTACCACCACGTGATGGATTACCAATTTGTGTTTTGAACATAGGTCTGAGTACTGTCAGTTATTCTGGCTCTTAAAGAGGACACTTGAAGCGGGCATTTCCTACTCAGATCACGATTTTGGAGATCTCTTTGATAGTCACCCCACCTCAAAGTTTTCTCTTTTCATGTTGAATAGCTGCTGCCTACTTCTAGCCATTCCTCGCACTGAAGCCATTACTGCACCTTTGATCATTCCTGTCACCTTCTCTGAACCTTGCTCAGTTCAAACAGAGATTTCTGGAGTTAGGAGATGGGAAATGCACACAATGTCTAATGCACAGATAAACCACAGGTTTACACAGGGGGAATGAGATGTTTCTTGTTCTGGTCTCTGTTCTTTTCCTAGTTAATACTAACTTTTGATCTGCATTTTGCTCCTCAAACACTGAGCTGACATTTTCATAGAATCATCTATCTTGATGCTATAAAGGTGACTGTGCGATGACTTTTCCCTTTGTGGATCACTTCACATTTATGTATCCTGAATTTCATCTGCCATTTTATTGCTAAATCCCTCAGTCTTGTATGGTCCTTCTGTAATTCTCTATAGCCTGTTCTCATTCCTATACTGAATAGCACAGAAGGATCTTGCCATTCCAGATCCAAAATAAACACATCACTGATCATATAATATGTTGAAACAGACAACCAAGCATATCTAAGTGGTAACTAAAAGGTGTAAGGACAAATATTGACAAATTGACAAATGTAGCTTCTTAAGAAATTATCTGCAGCTGTCTATTTTTCCCTTCTTGGAAAGGTTACTACCCCAAATACGAATGAAGAGAATGCAATGTGCAACTGGGTCTCAAGTCACTCCCATGAAAATACAGTCTCTTAGCACAAAATCATTTCCTTGGCAACTTACTAAGCAAAGACACCAGATTCTCCATTGGAAGAATTCTGGTTCAGGCACACATTATTTTCTGGTATGTCTGCAGTGAGGGCAATACTTCCAGCAGAGATGCAGCAGGTATGTTATCTAAGATACAGTAACTTCACAACAGCTGCCTGGCAGTAGTCAGAGATTTTCCATGCTCTTCTTTGAGAAATGTAGGGCCTAACCTCGTGCACCTTGCACATCCAAAATTCCTACTAACTGCAAAGGGAACTTTTTCATATAAAGATACAAGACTAGATGCTCAATGGAAAATGAAGTAAACACATTGAGGGTGGCCCTCCCATAAAAACATGCAGACATACAAGAGCTCATTCCCCTCCTTCTTTAAGAACATCTTTAAAATGTATCTATGAAGTTTTGTTGTAACTGAACCTGGTGTTTGAAATGTGCAATATCTAGTGTAAGTACAATATGGCATTTACATTTTGCCAGAGAACATCCACTAGACAGTGCCCTAAAGTGCATTCATGCCATCTACCCACTGTGAGCTATCTTAATTCAATTATAGATTATTACAGTACATTTTCAAATCCATTTGCCTTTAAGAAAAACTGTTAAATGCATTGTTAATTTGAGAGTTTTAATTAAAAAAAATCAGTTCTGATACATACAAGATATAATCAGAGTTAGCAAAAATATATCCAGCTTAATGTCTTGTTTACTTTGAATGCAGAGAACTATTGCAACAACAGTTATTTTTATTTTGTGTGTTATAATAAATTGGGAATGATGAACAATATTTTATTCTACCAAAAATCAACAGGCATATCCAAGAGAACAACAGAAGTGCTACTCCTTCTCTTTAGAGCATTATTACAGTATTGTAGGTGCTTTTTAAAAAGAACTATACCTGGCCCACTAAATACAAAAGCAATCAAGAAAGGAACATTCTTCCACAGAAATAAGCAGCAACAAATCCAACATTAAAAAGCAGAAATGGTAATGAAGCTGAAAATGATCTGAACACTCACTGTGCTGGATTTTCAGCTTGGTATTTGAAACAGAGTGAAGACAATGCTGGGCAACATTCGATTTCTTCAAGAACTGATGACTGCTCCCTTGGAACTATCAGATCTGCAAGGAGAAATACAGCCATTCTTGAAGATCAGCTGCCATCTAGTGAATATTAAGAGAATTGTTTTACTATTGTTATTGATAGATCGTTTAAACCAGATTGGTGGTGGAACACCTTTTTGCCACTTTGTCAGTGTTGATTCGGGATCTGTAGAAGTTTTGGGAGCACAACTGCTCAAAGATACACATTCCAAACCAAAGCATTCAGCAATGCTTCCCATAAAAATACATAAATAAGGTCTTGATCCTACAGTTCTCTCCAAAAAAGGCAATCCTGCACACTTTTAAAACGTATTATTGAATTCTGGGCTCCACTTCATTACGAGTTCCTATGAAGTGTTTAAACTCAGCTGAACAGGTGACGTTCACATTGCCTGTTTCTGTTTGCAGTACTTACTGCCTTCTATGCAGCCCTTGGCTCAGTAAGGAGGACACCATCAGAAATATTTCATGATTTCTCCAGATGCCCTCAAGACAGGCGTTGGCCAGCTGTGGTCCCCGTGACCCCCCCCGCCCCTCCGTGAGCACCTGAGCAGTGCTCTGCACTGAGACCCCAATGTTCCTACGCGTCTGGCCTCACATGGAGTTTACGTGTCACTTTACTCACAGTAAAGCTACTTGCAAGAGCAAAACTACGCACATTCTGAATTCCACAGACCATGATTTTATTCTGTATCCTACAATGCCAGCAGCTCTCCTGGAAGGTTTTTATGGAAGCACGGGTATAGTTGGCTCAATCTCAGCTGCTGATGAAAAAGGCACTGCCCTGAGTGATGGGAATCCCTGACAAGGCACCGAGGAACTTTTGGGAACGCGTTTAGGAAGCGCCAGGTGGGAGGCGCTGAGAAGACGAACGTGGGGGAACACGGCACGAGGAGAGGGACATCAGCCTATTTTGCCTTCAGACAAGAGGTCTAGGAGGGAGAAACGCGGCTTACAGCCGCCCAGCCCTGCTACCTAACACCCAGCTCGCAGACGCCTCCAGCCCCACCTCTCACACCGCAACGGCCGCCGCTGAGGCGGGAGCGCGCGGGCAGGCGCGGCCCCGCCCCGCCGAGTGCGCGTCCTCCGCTGCGGCGCATGCGCGAGGAACGCCGCCGTGGTGGGTGCGTGTGCTGTCAGCCTGCAATGGCTGTGGAAGTGGGGACCGTGAAGCTGCTCCCCGCGGAGCCTGGGGACGAGGGCACGCAGCGCTGCAGGATGGGCCCCGCTGCCCTCGCCCTGCTGGGAGTCAGGCTCGGCGCCCCGCTGAGGGTCTCTCTGCCCGGCGGCTGCTGCCTGTGCACGGCGTGGCCGCGGGCGGACCTGGCGGACGGGTACCTGCAGGTGGACGCGGCGTGCAGCACCCGCGGGGTGGGGGCGGTGCCGGGCGGCCTCGCGCTGAGCCTAGGCCGGCTGCAGCCGCTCTCCTACCGCCGCCTGCGGGGAGCGGCCGTGAGGGCCGTGCTCCGCTGCTCCGCGCTGAGGGAGGCCCCGCCCCGCGCCGTGCTGCAGGAGACGGTGCGGGAGCTGCTGAGGAACCTGTACGTGTCCCCTGGGTACGTCGTCACCATTAGCCCAAATGTGGAAGCGCCCGTGGTGCACGTTGAGATCCTCTCTGTAGATCCTGTGACAGAGGAAGCTGGGCTGGTCACCCCCCAGACGAGCATAAAGATCAAAGAGGTGCTCACTCTGGAGCGGTACAGGCACCTGTTCGAGGACACGGCCACAGCCTCCGTTGTGGGCCTGGAGGATGTGGGAGAGTCTTTGAAAGAGATGGTGGAGCTGCCCTTTCGCTTCCCAAAGACATTCAGGAAGCTGGGGCTGGCTGTGCCCCGTGGGGTGCTGCTGGTGGGCCCCCCGGGTGTAGGGAAAACCCTCCTGGTCAAGGCCGTAGCGAAAGAAGCGGGCGCGTATCTGCTGTGCATCGGTGGCCCGGCCCTGTATGGCTCCAGGCCAGGAGAAAGCGAAGAGAATCTGCGGAGAGTCTTTGAAAAGGGCAGAGACATGTCCCACGAGGGCCCCACTGTTCTCTTCATTGATGAGATTGACTCTCTGTGCCCAAAGCGAGGAGGCTCCAACGCTCCCGAGGACCGGGTTGTCGCTCAGCTGCTGACACTGCTGGATGGCGTGGGGCGGGGGGACAGGATGGTGGTGATGGCAGCCACAAACAGGCCCCAGGCCTTGGACCCTGCGCTGAGGAGGCCTGGCAGGTTTGACAGAGAAGTAAGCAAGTGCTGTAATTTGTGCTTAGTCCTATTTCTGTTTAGGGGAGGCGGAAGGGGACAGTTAATAAAGCTATTTCATTTTTGAGGGGAAAACCACCTCGTTTGACAAGAGTGGTGGCAAGACAAGCCCTGATTCACACAGTCAACCTTGAAGGTGCTTTTCTTTTTGGCTTGTGTTTATCCAATGCTGTTTGCTTGGAAAGTAAGTGTACATAAAAGATGCTTAAAATATCATCATTTATAAACTGCTGCTAGTAAGTTTCTCGTAAAATACTTCAGTTGCCTTGTAAGTATCTATAAAACTTCAGAAATTAGTGTGATGTGGAGACAAAGTTGCTTGCCTAGGTCTATAAAATGAGAGGAATATGACAAAATATCTACTTTACAATGTTGTTTTGTTTGGATTAGGTTATTATTGGGACACCAACGCTTACTCAGAGAAGATCCATCCTGCAGATGCTCACATCCAGCATGCCGATCTCTGCAGATGTCGATTTGGTTGAACTGGCGGAGATGACAACGGGGTATGTTGGAGCTGACCTTACAGCACTCTGCAGAGAAGCTGCTATGCAGGCTGTGTTCCGCAGCTCTTTGGTATGGTTGCAAATTACATCAAGAGGAATGTCATTATGTACCACCCTTTCTCCATCAGCACGTAGTTCTGCTTGAAAATTTCAACAAGATGAAGAACTCAGAAATTAAGACACTGAAAAACACCAAGTGTGTTATAAATGTAAACTTGCCATTTCATTAGTCCTTTAAGTTCTTACCTCGAAAGTCAGTTTTCTTCTTTATGGGTGAAAAGTTTTGCAGAAAATTTTTGTCCTCTTTTATATGTATTTCTTTTTAGGTTTGTGCAAATCAGTGTTTGGGGTTTTTTTTTGGCAAGCTAAAATAATGCCCACCCAAATTCTAATATGAAACGTTCAGAAATTTAGAATTCTGCTTCTTAATAATAACTGCTAATTACAGCTTAGGTTGTCATATAAATGTGTATAACTGCCAGTGGTAGTGTACCACTTGGGCTGTTTGGCTGCATATAACATTAAGCTATAGGTGCAAGGCATGCAATTACACAGTGTGCAGGAATCTAATTTTGTAGATATTGTAAATAGGAAATTAGAAAATCGATGTTTTTATTCTTTCCATCAATGCTGACTTTTACAAGAATTGTGAGGAATGTGTGTGCTATTGAGCAGACATTTTAAGCCATATCTTCAAAATTCCTAGAGTTTCAGCATCTGCAGGGAATGATGGAACCCTGTATCTTCACTTGGGTAAAAAGAAGAGTGTATTGTTTTTCTAGAACTTCCATCTCTTCCAGATACCGTAAAAATATTGAAAATGATAAGCAAAATAATTTGAGCTTGATATCCTAGAAAGAAAGAGACACAAATGAAAATAATAAACAGGTGTAGATGGCCTGTTTGTCTTGAGAACTGCAAGCTCCTTGGTGAAGTACATCTCAGTAGCCTGTTACTGCATCTGCAGTTTGATAACTGACCTTTTCAGTCTGTTAGACTATTTTTGTTTGTACTGAAGAGAATCTAGGAATTTGTGTGTAGTAATCCTGAATCTAGCAACTCCGATTTAGTAGGTTACTGCGTAAGAGAACTACAATTCAGGGGAAAAAAAAAATAGCTTTCTCTGAGATACTTATTTTTCATGAAATTGTTCTTTCCTTATAAAAACTTGCCATAAAGAGAATATATTCTACCTTGTTACATCTTGTTACATCAAGTAGTGTACACCCTAATAGTGTACACACTACTTGAGCAGGAATTTGATTGACTATTAATTGTATTTGACCTTTTACAAAGTGTTTTGTATGCTAATAAAGCATTGACAACAATGATGATATTGCTAACATGCTTTGTTTTTTGTTTGTTTGTTTTTCAGGATTCCAGTGAAATAGTGATTAACATGGCAGGTTTCCAGGAAGCTTTTAAAAAAATTCAACCATCCTCTTTTCGAAGTGCAATTGGACTAAAAGAGTGTAAACCAGTCACTTGGGAGCAAATTGGTGGTCTTGAAGATGTCAAATTGAAGTTAAAACAGGTAACATATAAAATGCATTTAGGTCAAGAGCCAGTTTCTAATGACCATGTCCTCCGAGGTGTTCTGTGTGTTACGTTAAGGATACGCATTATCTTGCAAATCATGATTCTACATTTTATTTTAAATTATTAAATTATTACGCTTGTGATTTAGTATCACAAGGTAAGAGCAGCAAACATAACACAATGGAATAATTAGCGTGCTTCCCATTAGCTGAGAAACTGCAGCAATACGTTTCTGAGCTCATAGCCAGAGATGGCACTTGCATATCATCCTTCAAGCATTGCCTTTTATTCTGTTTGAGACTGAGAGGGGACTTCCAGAAGGGTGGGTGGGTGTGTTTTGTACCGAGGAAGGCCAAGTTAGTATTGTGTTTCCTTTCAAATCAATGGATGTACAAAGGAGTAAAGCATTGTCCTCAGCTATTTTATGGGTTGCCTGTGAACTATAATTCCATTAATGAGAATTTAATTCCTTTTTAATGTATTTCCAGAGCATAGAGTGGCCTATGAAATTTCTTCAGGCATTTGCTAGGATGGGCCTGTCTCATCCAAAGGGTATTCTTCTCTATGGGCCATCAGGGTGTGCCAAAACCACACTGGTGAAGGCTGTGGCCACAAGTTGTCACTGTTCCTTTTTCTCTGTAAGTGGTGCTGACCTCTTCTCGCCTTACGTTGGAGATTCAGAGAAGATTTTATCTCAGGTACAATTCTTAATTTTTATAAGGTGTAAAGTTTATTTTTGCCTGATTTTTGTGAAGTAAATGTTAGGCCTAAATTTGCTCTTGGAAAATAGGATAGTTAAAACATCTGGGTCTGAAATAGGAAAAAATTATAAAGCATTTATATAAACAAGGAATCTAGCCTTTCAATGATACCAGTTTTAAACTTGGAAAGTATTTCTACCCTCTTATTTTCAATTCGCATAAGAATTTAATTCAGAAGCAGAATTTGTTTGCAGTAACTGTAAGCCACAATGGCTTTTTGAATGAATGTATCTTTTAAATCTACATTACTGAGTAAAAATACAGAGTATACATAGACAAGTGGTTTCACCTTACCCAATATGATGTGTGCAGTGACCTTTTACTTTATATATCCAAAAAAGGTCTTCCGCCAAGCAAGAGCAAATACTCCAGCAATAATATTCCTAGATGAAATTGATTCGATCTTGGGATCTCGGTCACACTGTAAAACTGGCCATGGTGTCTCGGAGCGGGTTCTGTCTGTTCTTCTCAATGAGTTGGATGGCATTGGACTGAAAGTCACAGAAAGAAGAGGAAATAAACGACAGCTTGAGGGTCAATGTGAAGAACTAAGTGACGAGGAAAGACGGGTATTTGTGTTCCCTTTTCCATACAGGAGGAATAATAAGTGCAGCTCACGTGTTCCAAAAATTTTAATTGTTGGCATTCATGCTTTTAAACTTAATTCTCAAGCTTAAAAAGATGCTATTCTACTCTGTTGTAATTTCTGATTTTTATAAAATACTGTATGTAGGCCGTTAACTGTTTTTATATATGCTGTTCCCTAATGAGACTTTGCTTGAACAAAATACCCAGACAGGTTAACAAAAAGAAATAGTTGGTGTACATTTAGTGTCACAAAATTTTTGCTATTATACAGGTTCATTTTTTGCCTCAAAAAATACAGAGTACTAATACTGAAAGGAAAATAATTACATGCAGAGATGCATTTTCTTTTCCCCATTCCCCTTTTCTCACTAGTAGTTAACAAATGTCTTTTGATAATAAGTTCCTTAACCATATTGCACTCGTTTCTAAAATCTCTTTCCTCAGCTAGAGTTTCAGGACACTTTGAACAAAGATTTCATGGTAGTTGCTGCAACAAATAGACCAGATATGTTGGATGATGCCTTACTGCGTCCTGGAAGGCTGGACAGGGTGATCTATATCCCACCCCCAGATGTGAAGGTGATGTATTACAAATCCGTACATGAATTTAAATGGAGAGAGAAAAGTTGCAAGCATACTTAGAGCAAAAAGAACATATTGTTATGATATATTTCACAATTGATGGACGATTTACTGAAGATGAGTTACCAAACTCAAGGTACACAAAGACATTTAAAAGGGAGAATTGTATTTGTAATTTAAATAACAGTAACATTTGAGCTGATGATGTAATTACACTACTACATACAGAAAATAGACAAAAATCTGAAATAATTCTCGATTTACAAAAACAAACTACAGGAAGCATTAGAAGCAGTTGGCTGTCCTTGCTTCAAATCTTTATCATGCACTGTAAATGCTCAGTGGTATAAATGTTTGTCCTGAGCTTCCCCCACAACCCTAAAAAAAAAAAAAAAACAGAGATGACCCAAAGCAGACCGTATATGAAATCAGTCTAAAATATTGTGTTTTCATGAAGTAATGAGTAACTGTGTGTACTAGGCTTAAATACAAGATAACCATAAGAGTAGATATTGTCTTCATTAATAATATTTTATTTACTCTTTCACCAAAAACGTGGTGATTTGTTTTCCTATTAGTCTGCGTTTTCCTTAGTGCTAATTTTAAATTTTGTACTGCTTATACTATTGTTGTTTGGCTTTGTTTTCTCATGTAATACTTACCAACTTCCAGGCAAGGCTTTCCATTTTGAAAATCTGCACAGAAAAAATTCCGTTAGATACTGACGTGTTGCTACAAGAAGTAGCAGACCTCACAGACCTCTTCTCTGGAGCTGATATTGAAAATCTGTGCAAGGAGGTAAGAAATGTTTGTGGTTAATCTGTGAAATAAACTGTAAATAAAACTTTTATATGAATAAATAGAGCTATCTCATAGAAGTTAGCCAGCCAAAGCCACCTGTAGTGCAGGTTATTCCACAGCTGAAAATACGAGGAGATTGAGTAAAACAGGAGGAGTGAACAACAGTTAATTCGTGAGATAAAAAGTCAAGTAAGGGCTTTCTGTGGTAATTTACTAAGAGAAGTAAATTATCCTGCTGGCAGAAGTAGGAGATGTACTACCTTCTGTTTCACATGGCCTTTCCAGTTCAGGCTCACATCCAGAGCAGTTGTATTCCAGGTAGTGCAAGCAACTGTGGTGGTTTTAGCTAAAAGCAGGAGGTACTATCAAAGCTAGAGTGGGGAGAAAAAAAAAGGAGACCAACCCATAAATATTTGAGATAAAAAGGTGAAGGATACTTGGAAGAAAATCTAGAAATTATCAAGTTGTCCAGTCCAGGCAAAAGAGTTCATGTGGAACATACGCTAAAGTTACCTGTTGTGCATCTAGTCACAAATCATACAATGCTGTTTCCAGATACTTTGCCTAAAATTTGGTTTTGTGTAAAGTTTTTTAAAATACTTGCAATAACTTCTGTGCAACTTAAAATATTACGAGCACTTCAAGTTTTTTTTTCTTTTTTTTAAAGGCTGCGTTATTGGCATTGCAAGAGAATGGACTTGAAGCAACTAGTGTAAAACACGAACACTTTGTAAAATCATTGGAGACTGTAAAGCCATCTTTAAATGTAAAAGACTTGGAGTTCTATGAAACATTTTATAATCGACAGTTAACCTCTTGAATCATCCAGAAGTCATGTGGCATAAGTGCTTTCAAATATATCACAAAGACAGATTCTCAATGTCTTATGTCTTTTTTACTTTTTCATGCTGTACTTCCTGTGGTTTTCTCTTTGTATGAAATACAGTAAAATGTCACTTGTGAAAATTCTGTGATGTCAGTAATGAATGAACTAAACTGGTGTTTGCTGGGGCTAGGTTTCCATAGGGTGAAATATAAGTACTGTGGACCAGCTTTGTTTTATTTTAGATTTCCCTAGTTCTGATCGCAAACACCAGCACAATGAGAAAATTTAATTTGAAATGTGAAATCTCAAAGAACAATGGATATTAAAATGACAGAAAAGCTTTCAGGATGTGAAATAGGAAACCAAGTCCCCTACTAAGTAGAAGGTAAGCTGGCTCAGCTGTGAGTCCCTAACAATGCAGAAGGCAAGATGGCTCAAATGTACAGAGAGTGAGCGCCTACACCTCAAAAGCAGGTTTTGAATTTCAGTACCAGCGAAAAGGTTGGGGTCAGGGTAAATTTTTGCTGTGGCAACTGGAACAGAGTGCGGGTGGGCTCCTGGTTTGATCCACACGGTTTGGTCCAGCCGTGAACAGAGGCAGGCTCAGGCCTCTGCCGTTCCTTGGGCTGGGGCAGGAGCAGCAGTCAGAGCAGACGGTGCGTCCCCCGCGCCGCCCGCCAGGGGGCGCCCGCGCCGTTTGCCCCGCGCGGCCGCCGGGAGCGCGCTGCGGGGTGCGGAGTGCCCGGGGCTCCGCGGCTGTGGGCGGCGCCGCGCGTAGGGAGCGCGTATATAGGGCGCGGAGCGGTGCCTGCGGCAGCGCTGCCCCTCCCGCCAGGTAACGGCGCGCGGTGCCCCTCGGGGGTCCGTGGCCGGGGGTGGTGAGGCGCGGTGCGGTAACAGGGAGCCGTCTGTTGCAGGTCCGCAGCCAGGATGAGCGCGAGCTTCTTCCAGACGCTGAAGGCGAAGAGAGAAGTACGTGGCCGGGGCTGAATCCGTGCGGGGCCTCGGCGGGGGCAGCGCGGGGCGGTGGGGAGCGGGCGGTGCGGGTTCCCGGGGGCTGTGGGCAGGGCTCAGCTCTCCCCTCGGTGTCTTTCAGCTCATCCCGCTGGTTGGAATCGTGTCCTGCGCTGCCGTCGGGGCTGTCGCTTTTTCAGCCTATTCCCTGTTCAGCAAATCCGATGTGATGTAAGCCCCGCACCTGCTGCTCCCAGCGCGTTCTTCTTGCAGAGGCGTTCACCACTCTGTGCAGAGAACGGCAAACCCAAAGCGCTGGGAGAGATTAAGTTATCTGCACATCTTATATACTGAAGAAATGAGTTAATTTAGACTGCAAAGGATTTCTCAACTTTAGATTTCATAGATGGTGTTTTTTCTTTGCTGTAGCTGGTTCTAAGCATTCTGATGAGGAATCTCAGGAGATGGGATGGGTGGAGGCCGTGGGCTGTGCTGCAGGCAGGCTGCCTTCTGCCAGCCGCATCCGACAGCACGGACCTACAGGTGAACGTGCTGATGGCCTGGCTGAGAACTGCAGCTAAGGCTCCTTAAGCTTTTGGGAAAGTTGATATTTACTTTAAATAGTGACTGAAACAAGCACTATTAGCCATCAGGATAAAAATCCCCTTTTTGAGTCTTCGTTCGGTTTTGGTTTTCAGCTTCCTCCCCTTACGATAGCACACTGTACGTGAGCAGTATTGGCTGTGTTTGGTGCTTTGGAAGCTACAAATAAAGCCAGCCCGAATTGACTCCTACCCAGAATTTAAAATAGAAATGCCCAAAGCTGTAGACCCGTGTTTCAGGGGACTGCTTACCTACATGGGTAGTTCTGCCGATGACAGACTGCTCATACCAGAAGAATGTATGCAAGTTCACACCCTAAAACGTAGTACCTGTTTTGCTTTACCTTCTCTTAAAGCATTAACAAGAGTGGCAATCCAGAACCATGGGAAACTATTGATCCTACCCGGCCTCAGAAGGTAACTAATACGATTAATAGTGCCAATAGTATGTGCTTCCAACACAGTGAATGCGTTTAAATATCTCTGTGCGAACTAGGAAAAAATAAGGAAAAAAACACAAAACTGATACTTATTTAAAAGTGGAACTAATTGTGTAACTCATTACTTTAGAAAAAGAATCTCCCCTACGTTATTTAGTGACAGGAATTCAAGTATTTCATTCTCGGGCTGCTGCGGAACTTGTGGCCCTTTCATTGGTGTTGCCCCTCCCCAGCTGCTGCTTATCCCGTTCCATTGATAACAGTGGATGATGTAAAGCCATTAGCAATCCTTCTTACCGATAAATGGATGGCTGGTGTTGCAGGAGGGAAGACTAACATTTTATTGAGAGTGGGCCTAAATGCCGAGGATTTTGCTAATTTTTCATATTTTCCTTTTAATTTCTTGCAGCTGTTAACGATCCATCAGAAATGGAAACCTATCGAAGAGTTGGAAAGTGTCAAAAAGCTTACGAAGTGACAAGTTTCTGTTGCCCCTAAAGGTACTCTATGAATCTAGTGGAATCACTTCTGCACAAACTTGACTACTGAAATCAGTGTGCGGAAATGCTTCTGCTACATTTCTAGGGTCTCCCTACATTTTTTGGGCTCTGGATGAGGAGTTTCGTGTTGCCTTAGAAGTTGGCATATGACATCCACTTAGTCCAAAAATCTGTGCCAAAGCTCATTTTCAGTAGGCATTTGATGTCAAATGTAGACTATTCAGATGGGAATTCTATGTGGAAAAAATCTTCACATTTTTTTTTGTAGAATTTTGTAGGTTTTTATTTTCTCAAAATTGATTTTGTATTTTTATCATCGTATTAATAAAATCTGCTTAACATTTTGCAAAATTCTAGGTAAATTCCATAAATGGAAACTACCCCTAAGCTCTTCTAAATTAGGATTCCTGATTTGTTCCTTCTTTATCTCATACTCTTACCTTGTACGTGTACCGTATACAGACCAAATAGTCCTTGTAGCCAGAGGGTGCCTATGTAGGGCAACGTACGTTGCCATAAAATACACTTGCATTTGTTTCCTACATTAGATGCAACAACAGCTGGAGTCAAAGTTAAGATAAGGTTCTGTCACTAATACTAGAGCTTACACGTGTGCTCAGCTTAAACTCCCAAGGAGGCTAACATGAAGTCTGAGACCAAATTTAGGAACGCAGGATTAAGAAGTAAGGCTTCAGCGTGGCTAAACGGGAATTGAAAGTGAGAGAATTTGTTACATTTAAATGTTGTTCTTGTTTAAACATAGAAAAAGTTACTAGAATTAGGGAATTTACACTACCCGAAAACTACTTTAAATGTTAATTTCTTCATCTTGTATTAGATAGTTCACATGCAAGCTTAATTTTACTGCATAATTAACAGTTTTTAAAAACATTTTTGATATAAACTATCAGGGACTTCTGCTTTAAGAAGGAGAAAACAAAAGAGATTAAAATTAGGAATGACTACAGGGAGACACTTCCTCTTTAAGCGTTTGTTTTCTGAAAGATTGGCTGGGGAAGGCATGCAATAGGCAGATCCCCACCAAATTAATACAAGCATTTATGCACCAAGTGTTGGAGCAGTCCTTTTGTGGGTGTTGTCTGTACATTTCCCATTCCAAGCAGTTTCGCACACATTACACAGTTCCCTCTACATTGGATGATCAGAATGCACGTTACTGGCTGAGAGGAAGAAAGCAAAACCGAAACAAATTAATTTGACGAGGTCCCTCCTCAAGTGAGTGGCAGTGAAGCGAGTGCTATGGGTTCTGCTGCTGCAGCAAATACAAAACAAGTCAGTAAAGCTGTCTCCAGAATTTTGAAGTAGGGTGGCTTCAGAGGCTTTATTTTTCTTTAAGATGTATTTGATGTTTAGAAGAAAGAGTTAAAATGCTGTTTATCCCACACTCGTGTTAAGGTGCAGCATAAATATTGGATAAGTAAGTATGACTCAGCAGCATGGAAGAGGGGAGCTACAGGACTACAGAACACAAGCTTGGCTTTCATTTTAAGGAATGGTGTTGCAAGATGGTTGGGTAGCATGTAACCACAAAACCCCAGTGCTCTGGGGAATGCAACTTTTTAGCATTTAAGTAGAGAAATATTGTAAAATATTTTCTGTAAGTTACTGTGTATTTCCATATTTTACTTGTCTGTATCCATCAAAAATGTGCTGTGCTCTGAGTTGATACATGAATTAAATGAGCTTATCCTCAGTAAATCCCTTGTATGGTCTGTGAATACCATTATTTCTTTTGGCCTAAGTACCTATCGACATCAGGGAAACAAGTGTAAGTCATCTTTACATAATTTTTTGTACTTAAACACTTCTCAGTGGTGTCCTCATTAGGCAGCGTGACTACCCTCAGTCACAGGTTGTTGCTTCTCATTTTCTCCTGAGACATAACAGCAAAGGTAATAAAAGTGTTTTGCTTTAGCTGTTTTTTCCCCCATAATGTAAGAAATCAAAATCTCTTTCTGCACTTCAGAAACATTATGAGGATTTTAAAGTTCTGTGGACAACTTGCTGAGTTCTCAGACTGTCCCTGAGAATATTCTGTCTCCTGTACTGATGAGATCTCTCTGAGCAGGGAACGCCATGGCCAGTTGCCATATCTCCCTGCCCCGCCCCAGAACCATTCAACATAAATCTATAAAGCAATATACAAATTTCCTTGTCCTACAAACATCAGAGTTAAGACAATAAAGATATAATCCATTGAATTTTATGCGTTAACTTTTATGAGAACAGTAAGACTTCCATGTCCTGTGTAATGCAATCCCATGACTTTTTATTCCTTATTTAATCTAGAGACTGTTGAAATAAACTTTTCTTCCTTCTCTCCATTCTTTTCTACTTCTGTCTCCTAGTTTCCTGTATCCTAGGTTTTTAATCAATCACTGTCCTCACTCACCCTGTCCAGTACTTCCAACTTTCATATTAATTACAAAATTTCATTGAAGTTTTCATTGGCTTGGTAGATTTTCAAATATGGATTTAAAACCATTTGTAATGGTTTCTAATGGCTCTAATCACAATTTGAAATCGTTGGAATCTATGCATTTATGCTGGTAATTACTACAGCCTGTTTGTAAATAGTTTTCTGGAAGAACAGAAGGTTGCTTTCTGCTGTAAATATGCAGACTAAATAACTGTTCCCCCAAAACATGCAAGTTTGATGTAATTTTGTAAATAAATGGGCAAATCTATCAGTTCAAACAATCAGCAGAAACTTAGAACAAATGTTAAAAGTGCCTGCTTTCACAGAGCAGTAACACAGCAGAACGTGAGTGCTGCTCTCTGCTCTGGGGTCTGAATCAGATTTTACAAAATGCCAGCTCTTGCGGTGTTCTGTAACACCTCCTTGTTGGTTTAGGCCTTTTGGAACTCCTGCTCTGAATTTCACTTACTCTGTCCCAGCCTTTCGCTAAGACGCTTACCTTTTCCTGAGTTAATAGGAGAACTAGGGCCTGAGAAAGGTAGAACCTAACAGTCAACCTCCTGCTGGCCTCTACCCTTTCTCCAGCTTATCTGATGCACTGTTAAATATGTGTGTGTATATATATATATATCCTTAAAGGAGCCATGGCATGGGACAGGTTTGATGGCCTGGCTGTAAGGACCATTACTACACATGAACTCTGTAAGTTCACAAAATTTTTGAGTAAAATTTCAAATACTCTAGAGTTGAAATAATTTTCACTTTCAAAAAGAAGGTAAAGCTTGCCAATCAAAAGAAAACAAATACCAACAGCTTTATATTCCCTTTGCTGTGTTCCTTTATTTTAATTAGCAATCTTTGTTATTACAGTAGTACTTAACAGCCTTTACCACAACAGTGTGAGATTTGTAGGATCCAAGAGCCGTACTGAGTTCTTTGTTTGGTTTTCTTTGCATGTGACAGCCCACGTCAGCATTTCTCTGCCTGATAGCCCCCATGCTCTGTGGTTCTCTACTGTGTTTTACTACCTCGCTGCTTCATTGGTGCATGTGGTTTCTGTAGTGAGTGGTTACTTACAGAGGGGCCTGGTGCAACCATTAAAGGAAATTGTTCATCCTCCAGTTGTCATCTGTCTCAGCACAGAGCACTCGTGCCTCTAGGACTAGCTGTAGAAAACAAACAAGAGTAATGAGAACGATTTACTGATTCTGGCCAGTATTTGGTGTTGGATGTTTCCCAAAAAAGCTTTCAGATTAAACAAACATGGCCACACTACTCAGCGCAGTTTTAATTCATTGTCTGAAGTCTTCAGCGTGTAGCACATCCCAATCACACAGGCAGCAACAGGAGATAACGCGATCACCTAAAAGCCTACCTGGAATGGAAATTAAAAAGCATTAGTGAGGAAGCGAGCTGTGGAAGCTGCAGTTGGACTCAGCAACTATTTACCTTCAGGTACAGATTCAAACAGAGAGCAGGCAGACTATTTGCTGAACGCTCTCCCCTCATAAACCAGCCATTGGCACCAATTATGCCCTTCAGAGGAAGCCCGATGTGAACGGGCACCAACAGGCCTCACCCGGTCCAAAGATCAGACACCTCCGCAGGGCGTTTCATGCAGGCTGTATAAAACTGACTTGTGCTGTACCTTGGCCCGAGGATCAAAGGATTTTGGTTTAATAATCTGTTATTTTCAGATAACATTATCATAGAATGGCTTGAAAGAGACCTCAAAGCCCATCCAGTCCCAACCCGTGGGCTGGGTGCCCCCCACCAGCTCAGGCTGCCCAGGGCCCATCCAGCCTGGCCTTGGGCACCCACTACCCAGTGCCTCACCGCCCTCTGAACAAAGAATTTCCTCCTAACGTAAATCTTTAGTTTAAAGCCATTCCCCCTTGCCCTGTCACTACCTGTCTGTGTAAAAAGGCAGTCTCCCTCCTGTTTACAAGCTCCCCTCAAGCACTGGAGGGCCACAGCGAGGTCTCCCCAGACCCTTTTCACAGGGCTGCTCTCAAGGAGTTCCATCTCCCAGCCCGTGCACCTCCCTGGGATTGCCCCAACCCAGCTGCAGCTCCTTGCACGTGGTCTTGTTAAACCTCATCAGGTTCATACGGGCCTACTTCTCAAGCTTGTCCAGGTCCCTTCAGATAGCATCCTTCCCTTTTATTACTTAAGAAAATAAAAAGTAAAATAAAAAGTTAAGCCTCGAGGAGCAAGGGGCTTCCTAGCAGTCGTTAGCCTACCACAAGCCCTGTCGCTGCTTCCCACACTGAAGCTGAGCCTGAGGGAGCCCTGCAACTGCCTCTCAGGGGGGGCTCCCACAGAGGCAGTGATGGTGCAGGTGGGGGCTTTCAGCAGCGCCTCAGCTCCCCTCCCACCTGCTGTCACTGATAAATGAAGTGCAGGTGGCTCCCTGCAGCTCTGAGAGCTGAGAGCTGATGGGCCTTACAGTCAGACCACTGGTGGGGGCACTGAGAGCTCTCAGCAGTGCCGATGACTGCAGCAGGGAGAAAGCAGGTACAGGTGAAGCATGTGAGTACCCCTGGGTTTTGTGTTCTCTGGGCTGGGGAGATGGGCTCCTGCTCTCTGGTGGTGCGTTGCCTCTGCGTTCAGTTGTGTGGCAGGGACAGGATGGTTATGCACAGCCAGCAAAGGAGATGCTGGAAAATGGTAATTGTTGTTAGGATGTGGCAGGGTTTTAATTAGTATAGAGCTGTGTTAGCAAGCTGGAGTCCTAGAGGTAACTTACCTGGGCTTGTTGTGCGATGGCTGGTAGCTTGAAAAAGTTATTTAATAAAAGGCTGATCTGTCGGAGCTGGGAGCATGGACAACAGTGTTTGGTTTGGTTCTTTGTTTCACTTCAGAATTGTGAGGTGAGGCCCAACGCATCATGCAGGGGTTGGGGCAGGGCACAGCTTCTCTTGTCCCTGTGCTCCCTGTTGCTCGGGCTGCTGTCCTGTGGCTGGGGAGGTGCCAGCTGCAGCCCCAGCTGTGTATGGCTTGTGGCTGTGTGAGGCAGCTGTGCTGTGCGGTGGCCAGGGCTGCTGCTGGCTGAGCTTTGGCCATGTGTAGCACTTCTTACAAAGCCTTTGTGTGAATAGCTTAGACTCTGCGATGTAATGTTTTTAAGACAAAGCCAGTCATTTTTGTGACCTCATTCCTATTGCACTTAGTGTTTGTGCTGGTCTGCTATGGTTCAGATAAATGTGTTTCCAGTTTATGAGCTGTCAAGCCCTAGAAAACCAGAATCTTCAACTTCAAAGGTTTGAAGGTGGTTATAGCACAAGCTGGTGTTGCTTGCTTTCTGTCTCTCACACCCTCCTGTTTTCTGCAGAAACCCCTTCCTTCTTTCCATTACTGACACATTTTTTTCCTCTCTCTACACTCCTTTGTTTTACCCACCAAAACTAATACATCAGAAAAACTTAGTTTCCTTGGTCATGTTACTACTGTTTATTAGTACACCTGTACTGTGTTCTAGAAAGTCAACATCTAAAATTATTAGAGCAGATTATAACGAGACTGGTGGCTTGAACTCTGAAATTAAGCACACAAAAAAAAGAGGTATTGAAAGAAACTCGTCACGGTCGTGACTTCAGCAACAATCTTCTTTTTTTTAACTGTAATAGCAGTAAGGATATTATCATCTGTAAGTTTTTCAATGGAGGGTCTGTATACTTTCTCTGTATGCATTAAAAACAGCAAATACTGAAGAATTGTTTTACAATTTTGGAAAAAAAATGAAATTAAACTTGCATCACATGTAAGCATGGTTTGTCTCTCATATAAAAGCTCATATAAAAGATTTGTGTTTTTCTTCAAATTTATAAACCTGTTAACATAATGCTGTAAGGCAGGTTCCATTCCACTGAAAGTTATTTCTTAATTATGCTGCTGCAAAAAAACTAGAGGCAGTGTCTGCAGCATGAGGGGAGGCTGTCCCTTGCCTACTTCAGAACATCTTTTGCTTTGCATAGGGGCTGTTCCTTTACTGAAGTCTGACTGATCTAGTTCTTTCCTGACAGGGAAGTGGTGAAGTAACTTGTTGATGTTCTGTAACTCCAGATTTGAAGTGGTCGAGCAGTTTCTTATTCCTCAATACTGTGAATCATCTGGATTCCTGTAGCCTTGCAGAAAGTGATACTGGCAGACCAAGCAAGGGCTGTGAAACAGCTTTTTCCCTTTTTGTATTTTCTGATTTTTAAATAAATTGGGAAATGTTGTTTCTTTAAGTTTGAACTCACTCAGCCAGGCTCTCCTTGGCTTCACTGACTTCTTATTCCACGTGTTGCTGGGCAAGGAGTGAAAGCCTTTAAATTTGAGACTTTATCACAATTTTTATTTTCTTTTTTAAAGCAGAATTATCTGCTGGAGCAAATGGGAGCTCTGTACAGGCGCTGATGATATCAGATGGTGTCAAACCGAGTATCTACAGGCTCAGGATGAAATGTCAATAGTACACAGCACCAGAAATAGGCTGCGGGGACCGGGGAGATGTAGCGTTGCCTGAGGGAGCATCTGAGCAGTGATGTGGTCACGGGGCAGGGCTGCTGGCTGTCCCACTTTGCAGGTACATCCGTTTTCTAGAACGCTCCAGTGTTCGAGCCACTTCCTGCCCCTTTGCTGCTCTGTGTGGCTTTTGGTGTGAGGAGACTTTTCTGGTAGACCAGAGGTAGGCTCTAGTGACTGAGGGCTTGTGTGGCTCGTTGGCCAGAGCTCTGCTGGTCTCCCAAAAAGGCTGATGTGTGCTGTGAGGTGCAAGGACCACCAGCCTTACCCTGCTGGATTGTTCTGTGAAGTAACAGCCTGATGTTCTGAAAAGCTGGAGTTGCTTGTGCTCCTGTTTCATTATTATAGATTACGTGGATTTTTAATTCCATAAATTATGTAGGATCGATACAATGCATTGCCAACTGCTGTTTATTTCAGTACATCTATTACCTGGTGTGATGTGTAGAGAGCAAAAGGGGGGAGCTGCAGGTGTGAAGAGAGTAGTTGAGAGGTCAACTGTCAAAAACTGAAAGTCTGAAAACCGATTAATTATAAATAATGTGTTTAAACTTTCAAGGCTCTTTCATTCCTGGCTGCTTGTTGTCTTTTAATTAAAATAAATGTATTTGCAGTAAGCAGGTGACTAATAAATGCCATCCTGTACCAGACTGATGCTGCAGCAGCACAAACAAGGAAGTGAGTGCAGAAAAAACATTCCTTGTAATGCCTCCTAGTGACAGGAAAACAACACCAGTTTGCCAAAGAAAAGTGAAGTCACACTTCTTGTAAATCACTGATCCACTACATAAAAACAGCCTTTTTATATTAAAGCTGTATCATGAAATTAAACATCAACATCTTTCTTACTTGTTGAAACAGCTTTTATAATCCAGTAAAGCCTGAAATTATGTTGTTTTTTTTTTTTTAATTTAAAAAAAGAAAACTGTCCTTTTCAAGTCATGTTAGGTGATTTTGTAGATTTTTATTTGGGTAGAACTTGAGTGAGATCTCAGTTATGTATCTGGTAAAACACGGCAGCATTGTGCTGCCTTTAATATATTTATTATTCCTCTTTTGAAATGCTTTAAATGAAACACATCCAGTCTGGGCACAGAACTTGGCTTAAAGACTGCAGTGTCCACTTTACTCCCAGGAACAGAAATACTTGGCAAAATCCCGGTCATCGTGAATTGCAGTTCTGGTCGTTGCCTCCTTGTCAAACTGAGCCATGATTTTAATGTTACAACAACATGTTATGCAAAGTAGGTGTAACACAGAGTTAGGCTGAAGTTATGGATTTCTGGGGAGCATGGATTTATTATCACAAAGCTTGTAGTGGTTGTATATATATGTACGTATGTGTTTATTAAATTGCCTCCTTAAGAGAAATAAAAGCATTCAAGAATTGGGTGTGTCTTATTCCTTCAGGTTCATTAGTTCAAAGAGGAAGCTTTTGTAGTATGCAAAACAGGGTGATGTCTGGAGTTTCTGTTTGAGCTACGTGCTGTGCACATCGCTTCTTGATACGTGTAGGGAACAAAGGGTAAATGCCCTAATGGGCCAGCGCTTGAAAAAAGCAAATCCCCACATTGGTTGTAGACAGATTCACTCGGTAAAAATCCAGAGTGTGTGGTTCGTCAGTCTGTTCCTCGCAGTTGTTTGGCAGCACCACAGACATAAACCTCCTTCCGCAGTAAGACATGCCAAAGCACAAAGGCATGCTGTCGCTGGAGCGAGAGGTGAGTGTTTGTTGAAGCACTGCGTGACCCCTTATCAAGATCAGGAGCCAAGGGAACCTCTTCACCTATTGGATTTTTTTCTTCACTAAACAGATGAAAGGGTGTGTGGAACCCAACCAAGAAGGGGGATGTGGGCAACACCCCTCTTAAATTAGCATCAGGAGTGTATTGAATTTGTGCAGTATGCAAGAAATGGGTGATGTGTGTTGCTTAGGAGAGAAAAAATTGTAAAACCAGCCATCCTACGTTCAGGTGTAGCAGCACAACAGATCAACGGGTGCTGCAATCTGTAAGCAAAATTGGTGTTGATTTGTGATCACCAGTTTGGTCCAGGAATACTTTCATGCTCCATGGTTGGCTACATGGTGATGTGAAGGTGTCCAATGTTTTTCAGTTGCTGTCTGGAGTACCCACATGCTCTGGCTTTATCTGCTTTTTTTTTTTTTTTCTTCCCAACTCCCTTCTGTACACAGACACACCTTGTATCATCAACAAAGCATGAACTATTTAAAAAAAAAAAATTGCTGCAGGATGACTATCCGTACTGAGCCACGGCAGTTGGTGGGCTGATTGGTAAGATTGCAGTGTGTCATGTTACTCTTGCTCTGTGGGCTGCTTCCTTCCAGCTACTTCTACAGGAGGTAGAGGGACTTCCCTCTAGCAGAGGCACTGCCCCTCCCTTCTCTCCTTCCTCCAGAGAAACCTCAAGTGTAATAATTCCAAATGAGGAACAATAATGTTCTGGTTTCACTGCTGATCTATGAAGATGGTTAATTGATCTAATGTAGTATGATATACTGTGTGGCTATCAACAAGTGAGTGTATCTAAAACATCTTCATTTACAGCTTGCTGTACGTGCCCTTCAACTTCTGATATGCAGAGCTGCTTGCTGTTATACTTTCTATGATATGCCTTGACCTTTGCTCCGTGGCAAGCCCAAGCAGCAAGGTTACCATGAAACCTTCATGATTTGTTCCATCTAGGTTACTTTTAAAGCAATTTTCAAAGCACTAAGAATCCAGTCTGTGTAACTGGTTGGGCAGTTTCTGTTTCTGACTGATGCTTTGTGTTCTCTGCAGAAGCTTAGAAAATACAGAATTGCTTAATAGCTTGAAGAAATGAAAGAAGAGTTTACTGGAAGGAAGTTGTGGTTCTGAGTTGCTCACCCTCTATGCAAAGCCTGTTCATCTAGACTGAAAAACATCAGCAACTGCAGCAGTGTAAGCACTGCAAGTGGTGTTCCCTATTTGTTTCTATATCTCTCTAACTTGAGGAAACATTACTACTCTCAGTGTATGTTTTTGATTCAAAATTTCATCAGCTCCTTTATTTAAAAAAAAAAAATTGTCCAGTGTCATGAATTCAGCACCCTTGAGAAACCAATGGTTTATATGATGGGTGATGTTGTTTACATTAATGAGGATACTTTGTTCTAATGGCACTTGATAGCCATAGCCACAGCTGATTTCCAATCATAGAATGTTGCATTGCGTACCTGGAACTGGAGGGAGGCAATTCTTCTTGTATTCCATGGATATTATTTGTATATGCCTTTAAGAAGTGTCTTAAATCTTTCCCAGTAATGGAGAGCAAATCAGCATTAGGCTTGTGATTTTCCTTATATCCTGATAAAGTTACATCCCATTATGTTTTCAACAGGAAAAGAAACATAAAACTTGTTTTTGCTCGCTAACAAGATGTTTTTTAAAACCTGTGGCAAAATATATTCCTCCAACATACAGAGGAGCAAGCTGGGCAGTTAGAGCAGCACCCAGCTCCTCCGGGTAGAGCTGGGGCTCCGTCTCCTGGCGAGCTCGGGAAGGGCCGTGAGCAGCTGTCCACGCTGCTCTGTGTTAAGGACTCCAGCGGGCTTGCAGAAAGGAGCCCACAATCTGTAAGAACAACGGGTATCTGTACACTGGCTTCAAGTATTTAGCATCATCTTAGCTATGAAAAGTTTAATTATTTTTCTCAAAAACTCTTTGACTGTAAAAGGCCAGTTGCTATAATTAAACATCTATTTTTATTTACATCTCTTCAATTTACTTGAGGGCTTATTAGCCAATTTCTGTGTGTGTTGTAGGAAAAGGAAGTAGGAGGAGCACAGGGAGCTGGGTTCTCTTAATGCCCTGCAGCAGAGGAGAATGCTGCTGTGCTTGCTGTCTGGCTGTGTGTGAACTCGTCAGGTGCACCGAAAACCCCTGTGTGTATCAGTGCTGCCTGCAGTGTGAAACGTTCTCTGGACAGATGGCCTTCCCTGCTTTCATGTGGGCAGCCAGAACTTGAAGGTACAAGCCTGAAACAACTGCTTCTCTTTTTAGCAGGCGTCATAGTAAGGAAATCATAAAGCAGTCATCATATGGATAAAATGCAACGGAAAAAGGAAGGAGTAAAAATATTTGTATTATCATTATTTTGCAGCTGTAAACATAGAAAGGAGACATGCCTGCATTCTAAGAGCAGAGTGCTGTGGTATCTGGATAGCAGTAAATGGAAAACATCAGCATTCATTTTGGCAGCCTCTGAAGTTGCCAGGTATTTCACAAAAGAAAATGGCATGCATCATCCTTCCTAGAACATCAGGCCAAGGAAATGGAACGGTAGGAGTAGAGCAGAAGGGGGTTTCCCAGAGCACAGAGCGGTGGTTTGTGTCCAGTGTGATCTGTTACACCAAGAATGAAAAGAAGCTGGGAGGTGGCTTAAAGGGGAGAGGAGGAGGACATGCTTTGGTTTTTGTGTACAAAGAAAATCAAGAGGCTTCACACTAGGTTTTCTGTGTGAGTTTGCAAGTTGGCAGCTAGAAGACAGGTCACAGAGAGAGCAAGGAGGAAACGGACTTTGGCTGAGCGTGTATGTGAGCAGAAGAGTGGCCTTGCAGTCGTTTGTGAGTGCTTCACACTTGCACCATGCAAGCTGCAGGCGCACAGAATGCAAACTGGAGACCGTTAGTGAAGCTGTGGAGATGACAGTATTGCAAGAAAATGGAATGAGAAAAGCAGAGTGGCTGAAGTGCAGGTAAACGTAAGTTTGAGCCAGGTATGCTAACCTGGAACAACTGAATGTGTTTGGAGCAACTAGAGACAAAAAAAGACCTTGGCAGCACCGTTTTGGATACTGAAGACCAGGTTCAGGTATGTCATCATAGACAGTAATTCTGTTAGCATAGAAAGAAACACAGCTGGTATTGAAACATGATTTAGAAAATAAGCATTAAGCAAGGAAAACAGAAATAAAATTTCTGTTAATCCTCTCTTTAGAGCATGAACTTAGGAACATTAGAGTGGGATGTGAGGGTTTGCAGTCTGCTCCTTGTAAAAACACTTTGACTTCTATGAGTAATCATGAAAGTTGTATCTATGCTTCAGGAAAGGACAGGTGAAAATCAGATGAAAAATTTCTTCAGCGTAGATTGTTAGAGGTGGCAGAATTTTGACAGAATTTTGGCTGTTTGGTCACCAATAGCATTTTGGCACAGCTCTGTAGAGCAGGGAAGCTAGCTATGGAAGCCCCACATCTTGGGCATCTTTTGGTTAGAGACAAATCACAAAAAGTAAATGTGTTCTCATTTCAAGCAGAAGGGTCTGTGATGAACAGAGAAGTATAAAAGTGTGTAAGTGGTCTTGTGATAGCCACAGGAAATGAACTGGATGTGCTGCAGAGCTGATTGGAAAGACATAGACCTGATTCTTATTCCTATTAATGCTGTTCTTCTCTAAGGTGATGCTCATAATGACCCTACAATATCTGTAAAGGTAACTTGTCTTCTTTTATAGGCACTTCACACTTCCTAGAGCACTGTTAATGCATATTAGATCATGTATTCCCAGTAGATTATTTGCAAATTAATTTTACTTTCTGAATACTTCTATTCCTTGTAAGTGTACTAATTACTTTTACTTGGCTATTCTTACAGTTCTGTTGAGGTCTTTAATTCCATCACCAGGAGTGCTACAAATTATGTATATTCCTTTTGATGCTGATCAGTAACAGATTCAGAAGAGTGCTGGGTTCTTATGTGAATTGTAGCAGTGCCAGACAACTTTTGCCCTGATTAATTTATGAAGACCAAGAAAAGGATTAGAGGTAGGCCAAGCAGATACAAATTTCCATGCGAGTTTAGTTAGTTAGATCTTGAGATACGGAATCTACCTTCAGAGTCTCGATGAGACAGATGCATTGATTCTTTTATCCTACATTCTCATTTGGTATTGTTGCCTTTTCTGTGAAGTCCTTCCAGTTAGTCTGCAGGCCTTGAGAACAAGGGCCCCCCAGGTGTGACCGAAGGGCTTCAGGAGTGCCTTGCCAGGTGCTTTATGGCTGTTCCTTCACCATAGTTTGTTACATTTTCTAAAGTGCCCTTGTTGCATGGGAAATAACAAGACTTCAGCTGTCCTGACAGAAGAGGGAGCCAGAACTCAGTCTAAATACAGCATCACCAAGCTGCGTCAAGGCTGAGCGCTCAAAGGCACTTCAGAAAAGAACTGCTGTAAGAATCAAAGAAAAAGACAAGAGGCAGCAGTACAAATAAATATTTTATAAGACAGAATGCGAAGTTTAATAACTGATTTAATAAAACCCACAATAAAGCAACACATTTCTGCTTTTTCTTCAATTAAACAAATGTGTAGTAAATCATTACAATAAAAAAACTCCAAATACGTTACATGTCTACCATACTTCAACTTCTAATTACATCAACTGTAAATCTCAAGTTAATTAAAAACTGTTTGAGTATTAGTTTGTGCAAAATACCTGTTGTGGTGGGAAGTTTTTGCTTGTTTTTAGGAAATCTGTAAGGATGGGATGCACACTTTTCATGAACTATGATATGGCTTAATTAGTGGTAGTGGTTGTACCCATCATTAACCTTCCATGTACAGTGCTCCTCTGCAGCTGAGCTGTCTGTACTCCCATGCTATCCTCAAATGTTCCCATTTCTTGCCAGAGCAAATACAAACATAATCCAGTGTTATTAATACTGTGGTCTGAGTTTTGACCTCTGCAAATTTGTCGTGAGATTCCTACCTTCAGATTGTCACTACCAACTGCAGATATAAATCACCCTGATGAGTATGTGAAACCCTGACAAGTTTCAAGATGGACAATAGCTTAAGTATTCACAGCTGAGAATCACAATATCCACTACTGGTCCAAAATTTTCCTTTCTGTTTCAAATACAGAACTACTTTTGATGTCAGTGGAAGTTCTGCATGAAGATCAAGGTGCAGAATAAAAAAAAAAAAAACTTGTAGCAAACTTCTGTCTGAGTATCACAGGTCATTCTTGTTGCCCTTTATTTCTTCGATGTAGTTGATGTCAGAAATGGGCATAAATCTGAGCTTGGGTGTATGGTAGATCAGTGGCAGGGAAAAGGCTTGTATTTTATTATCCCGTGTACATTCAAAGTACAGGGATTGCACTATGAGGCAAAGCAATTCAGTTTTGTGGACTTTGAAGTGTCAGGATGAGAAAACAGTCTTTTCAAATTGCTTTGTCTCTCAATAAATAAAAGACCTTTCTACCTCTGCATGTCTCTACGATAGCATTGTCCAGTGTGCATTAGGTTACTGAGCTCGCTTGGATTTCATCTTATCCATAGAGCTAAGCAGTGAGGGATTGCTGCTGCAGTGGCTGTCTTGTGAGGATCCTGCCACACTGTGCTCAGAGCAAAGATGGAAAGGGCAGAGATCCAACGCTGAGGGAACAGGACACCTAAAACTTCTGCTCTTGGCCTTCATTTCAGTAGATCTAAGTACTTTGCAAGTCTGTAGATTGTATTGGAGAGTACCTTAATGTCAAGCATAGTTCCTACCATTTTTTTTAACAACGCAATCATGGAAAATGTTTATAGCACATGTATTAATTAGAATGCATGCTAATTAACTGGCCTTCTAACGTGAATCAAATGTTGGTTTAGACATTCAAAATTATCAATAATAAATTTCATCTTACAAGTCAAAACTTTGTAAAATAAATAACCCGTTCCTAAAGTATAAACCCTATTCTAAAACACATTAAAGAGAACTGATCGCTTTAAACACTTTGGGTCCAGGGCTGGGTTTCTAGTCAAACACCACAAGTTTGCGCAAGGATCTTCCTGTCTGGATCTCTGGACTCCCAGATTAAAGCTAAGTTTCTGGTCTGGTTACAGGAAATCCTGTATTTCGCAGTGCCTCCAACAAGACAGTTTATAAAAGAATTCAGCTAGCACTGCATGCGTCATAATTTAAAATACCATATGAAAATGACTATTGTAAAAATACTGGATAATGAATTTGGAGATCATGATGTACGGCACCCTGGCATGATCTATAATATTAGAGATGTTAATTGAAATACTGAACACCTGCTGCTCCATTTGGAGTGCAGGAACTTTGTGGTACACAAAGGACTATCTCAAACTGTAATTTGTGAGGTATCTGCAGAACCATGTTGCAGTTTGTAAACAATCTGAAAACAACTTTGTCCCCAAACCATAATAAATTTAATAAACCAGTACAAGGGAGAGGATGAAATACATGTTCTGTAGGGCAGCCACTGCACTTTTTGCAGCACCATTTCTCCCTGCTGCATGTTAAAATGTACAAATCCACATATTAATTATTATTTGATCATTTTCACTTTGCATTTATTGCTCTCAGTCTTTTTCTACAAGATAAAGAATAAGGCAGCAGTTCCTAAAACATATGAAATTAGGCACTGGAACTCTGACAACTTGCGCAGGTTTTGCTCGTTTCCTGTTTGTAACTCTGAAGCTGGACAGAGCACTTGTACATTCCAAATGTGTTCAGCAGCAGTTGTCTGGCCTTCAACTGAACTTCCTCCCATTTAGATGAACTACCAGGAACTGGAAAAATCAGGAAAATATTTAATAGAATTCAATCCTTAATAAAATTGGACCATCTAGCTGGTGTTATCACATGGTGTGACCAATCTGAATATCTTTGTTCAAACTCGCTTATAAACTTTCTATTGTTCTGTGGCCACAAAATACTGTATATATTGTCACACCTTTATCATTTATCTACAACTATATCTTGGTAAAACTGGGTCTGTTAGATGGGGATTGAGAGAGAGCTTTGCTGCTAAGAATTGATATGCATGGCATTGTGTCTGATGTCAAAATCAGCATGTTTCACACAATTTCCCATGTGTCAGATTGTTCCACGTGCTGGTTAGTAAACAAGGGAATTTCTGAAAAGAATTTTTTTCCACAAATAAATCAGTAAATCCATACTGGATCAGTATGGAATCAGTATGTTTCAGTATAAGTATATTTTCTTTGACAACTTCCATTTACACTTTGTCCTTTGGGGCTAATGGTTTCTATACCTCATTGTATGAAAGCAGAGACAGTAGACTTTTTTCCCCAGAATGCTATTTCCTGGATCTACTTAAGTGAGAGTACAAAGAGAGATGAAGTGATTTTGGTTTTGTCATCTTGTCATCCTTCCCGCCCCCAGTTGGACTCAATCTGAAATTATGCAGTACAGCATCTTACCTAATTGCAAGTGGACTATGGCAGTTGTTTTTCCTGCAGTGAGAGACCAAATATTTAAATCTTCTATAGAATAAACATCTTCAATTTTCATCAAGTCTTCTTTAATACGATCCACATTTAAATGCCTTGGAACTCCTGCAATACCAAACATGTAATGAATTGTCTTCTGCAAACTCTGTGGTCTTTCAAATAAAACATCACGACAGATCTCAAAATGCTGAAGGGGATTTTATAATTTGTGCTGTTTGAAGTATTGAGTAACTTTAAGTTATCATTAGAGAAGAATATGCAGATTGGGATATTAAGTTCAGTATGGATACTGAAATAGTACAGGAATTACTACGCTGTCTGAAATGCAGTTTGTCCATTCCAGAATCCAGTCTCTCACAGCAGCCAACACCACTTCCTTTGAGCAATGTGCTTGTGTAGACACAGCTTGGTTATAGCTCCTAACCCCTGGTAACAGCTGAGCTCAAATTCTTCAAAGAAAAGTATCAAGAACTATCCACATAATTATTTTGCATCCTAAAAAGCTCTTTGTTGTGTTACTTGAACTGGACAAAAATACACGTGAGGATAGGTTTCCTGTTTCTAAATCAGTAACAGCTCTGAATCAGAACTGAAAGATAAATTGGTGAAGGATTTAATGGAAATAAGTATTTGAATGATCTCCAAACCATGTATATCAAAGCAGGGTTTGTTTCTGCAGCATTTCTTGTTCGTTTTTATAGAATGCTTCAAGAAGCTGGAGTTCTGCTTGTTTACAAAAGGAAAGCTTACTCCATTTAAAATCAAAATGTTACTTTAGAAAGGCTGCCTGAAGAAGGCTTTATGTATGTTCCTTGCAAGTCCATTCTCTGGACCTCTGAAAACTAGCTGGAAAAATTCTCTAGCATACATTAAAACCACTTTTCATCACTTTTAATAACATCATTAATTCAGACATCTTTGTAACACTTGGGACACCTGTGCAAACAGGTACAAGTGAAACATCTGGAATCTGATACGCCATTGGTTTGCCTTATCTGTTCAGCTACACCTCAGCTGTTGCCTTGGAGCTAAATGAGGTTTCTTATGCATATTTCACCATGTTTGCCTTCACTCCCATTCTGTTGTCTTTTTCCTAAATGACAAGCACTTGACTTGAAGATTTGAGGTCCTTGATTTTGCCTTGTAGCAAAAGCCAGTGTTAAATCATAGGGAACAGCTAGGGTGCTGCAGGTGAAAATGAGGGCTTTTTTTTTCTCATCCCTACACTTTCACTTCCATAGCACGAAAGCACTAGATTAAGCACTAATGTGGACATGTTAGTTATAATAACGCAAAGAATGCTGCTGGCATTTTTCTAAGTCACCACAAGAGGTCATAAGTTAAGCTTGGGTTCTGCTTTTCTTCCCTTCCGCTCCTTTTTACACTACTCTTTACTTCCAACTTTCTCTGACATGAACAGTAGAGCATGTAAGCATACAATAGCATTTGTGGAAAGAGGGAAAAGAAATCAAATATGAATCACATGTCCAGCCATGTGGCCTAAATTGGCCTCCTCCTTTTACACGCATTCCCATTACAAGAAACTAAAGTGAAAGTACATAGCTGAGTCTGGGCAAATGTTCACTTAGTTCAGCTGATGGCTACTGAATGAAAAAGTTTCTTAAATTCCACTTCTACCATCTCCTGATGGTAAATTTGGAGCAGAGCTAGGACTTGTGTCACCCTGGTAAAAGTCAGACTCTCAAAGACTGCTGCAACTTAGATGAGCCAACAAGAACTGAAAAGCAAGATATACAAAATTCTGGACACTGCCCATGTTGTTACAGATGGCGTTTGAGATGTCAAAGTGCCACTGCTTTATTTGACATGTAGAACACTGCACACTGTGCAGATCTTACCTTCCAGAATAATAACTCCTGTATCGCACAGAATTCGGATTGTTGTCAAAACCACCAGTATGGAAAACACGTATGTACATATAGGATCAGCAATCTTGTATTCTGGCTGGAAGGGAAGGTCCAAAGCGTTAACAGACGTAGGAAAGTAAGTAAACTTACAAAAATGTGACTGCATTTCTGAGTTACTTAGAGCCATGACTTCCATGAATATTTCTTTTTGTTTGAATGATTACAGAATACATAATAGTGCTTATTTTGCATGACCACAGGAAGCTTATAACAGAACTTCCCAAAGTACATCATTTTTATAATTTAGAAAAATAAGTCCCTTTTTAGTTTAATCACTGCAGTTGAAATAAAAAAACTAAAAAATCCCACCTTGCCTCAAAGCTTAGCCCTTCCTTACCTTGAAACGAATGATGTACGCAGCTACGAGCACACCAATGCTTTGTACCAAGTCCCCAAGGGCATGCACAAATGCTGCTCTCACGGCAAGGCTGCTGTGCCCATGGCTGCGCGCTGCGTTAGGAGAGTTTGACTGAGGGACGTGGGAGTGAGGGTGGGAATGGGAGTGGGAATGGAGGTGTCCCGACTGATTCAGCAAGAAACCCATTCTGAAAGTGGAAGAAGAAAAACACCGCTGAAACAGGCTGTAGAGTTTGGTGGGTGTTTTTGGTGTTTTTAATTTTTCATTTAAAAAAAAATCATCAATAGCAAAATTCGGTATAAATTCCAGTCTTATTTTTTGAGAATAAAGAGATCCAGCAAAATAACACCCATGAGAACATCAATGGCCATTAATGAACTAACAGTTTATTCAGAAATATATTTATCAGCATTAATGGAGAGAAAGGGAGGGCTTACATTAAGTTAACTGCAACACCAACAGCTGCTGTGATCAGCATGATATCGCCATTTATTTCATAGTCCATACGGATAGTTCTTTGAACAGCTTCATACAAAAGGAATGCCATAAGGATATAGACCAGCAGGACGCTAATGATGGCTGACAATACTTCTGCAAACAGAAAGGAAACAACATTACGAAAGTGAGTCTCAGATCTGTTTCTATTTTCTACTTGTAATATAGACAGAGCCTTAATTATTTTGTGTATTGCAGCACTAATACACAACTAGTAAGCTGTAAGTAAAATTCATAGATAAGATTAACAAACGGAGGAGCTTGTTCTAACCAACCCCTTCACACAGCCCTGCCAGTACACCCCCCAAGTCGTGTTTTCTCTGATTATGCTGAAACTTCTGCACAGGCAGGAGATGACTTCATCAGACCACCTGGAACTTCTGCCTGAGAAGTCACAGACAAAGGCCCTGTATGAGGGAGAGGAAAATAGGTGAGCTGCTGGTGTCTGAGATCACCTACAAACAGGAGGAGGTTTGATTTCAAATGTCTACAGTATTAAGCTGGATTTAGAGATGGCGTACATATATCCTTTTGTGCTTACTGTCACGTATCAGATGGATCACTGGGATCTTAACCTTCCTCTGTGAATTCAAAGATCAGGGCTGGAATTTATTTGCGTTGAATTCTAACTGTTGTTCTTTCCCCTGGGCCCAAACATTCTGCCCTGATATTCCCCAGGAATCAGCTCTTAGCTATACCATAGCTGTAAGAAGATTGATCCAAGGATTGTCTTCATTTTCCCTCTGCTTTGAATCTGTCAGTGTGTAGTACAGCTCTGAGTGCTGAAGGTGTCACTTCTAACAAAAATTGCCTTTAGTTATGGAATATTACAGTGAAGAACACACATTTCGTATCACCGAAATCACTCGATCCATACACTGAATTTATAATACTGTTATGGGAGAAGAAACTCAACACCAGTGCAGCCAGTGGCTCAGTAGCGTGCCAATGCCTGGATGAGTACCAGCACTACCAGGCACCAACAAGGCTCTGAAAGGCAACTATCATAACTTCTGATTTTGGAGCAACACGAAATCCTGGAAATATCCATGCAAGTGGCAGCTTTCTTTACAAGCAGGCAGATTACTCAGGGCAATAGCCATTGTTTGTTTATTTGTTCATTTGTTTGTTTATTGAAAGGCATTTTTTAGGTTTGCAGAATGTTTTTTCATGTTATTGTTTGTTTGAATTTGTGAAACTGTAGCACATTAGTATTTATCAGAGAAATAACATGCTGTGGGTTCATAATCCAAACCCACATGTTCTGCAGTGGAAGCCAGCGTTTGCTTTGCAGTAACTTTCCCAAAGTCATTGCCATGTTGACATTATAGATTTGTGCTAAGATCTTTCACTGGTGAAATGAAGTATGCACTGTATCAATGGGCTGACTGATCTGTCACTACTGACGTTGTCTCTGCAGCAGTGGAAAGATGCCAAGTTCCATATCTGTGTTTAAATCTGCTCAGTGTCTTTCTGAGAAGGAGGTATCTCACTCAGTGAAACAGAACTATTTTTGGCTTAAAGAATATAATCCTTTCCAGATAGGACTGTAATTTTCATTTTTTCATCTTCTGTAACTCATTCCTGAGTCTGTCAGCTTCCCTTTCACCACTGAAAATGGAAGAAACTAAAGATGGAGCACATGTACTATATATTGAAAGAGAACTTAAAACACACGAAAAACAGTGCCTTCTGGAATTTGGTTAGACAGCCAATAGCTGTCTTTACAAAGCAACATTTATGGGTACAATTATGAAAAGTCATAGTTCTGCAAACAAAAGTGATCATGAGCACTAGAAACACCGTTCATTGGCATGTTTTTGTGCTTAGTGCATAGATTATATAGATTATCTTAAAATTTAATGCAAAACAGATCGGCCATGAGTTCTTGTACCTATTCCTAGCTTTAAACAAATGCTCCACATTTTTCTGTGACACATGCTCTATCTGTACCCTATTTTCAACATTCTGCCATGTTTTAACGTCTCATGAAACTCAGGCTACTGATGAGCTCGTATTATTTTGCTGACAAGATTCTTACTGCATAGGATATTTGGAAAAATGTGTTACAGCAAGGATGTAGCCCAGAAGCAGCTCTGTTGCATTGTCAGTGCTCACTGATGTGTGAAACTGCCCTCCGTCCACAACATTGAGAAAGGGTTCCTACAATCAGGTAAATAAGCTTCACAAATGTGACTTTAAAAAACTGGGCACTGTCATTTTCAGCCATCCCATCTTCAGTACTTGCAGAGCCTGCACCAAGGTTTGGAGGGTTTCTTGCAGGATCTGTACCAGCCTCCCCTGCTTCACTGCAGCTGCAGAAGCTCCCTTCCCACCCTCACAGGATTTAGTCCCTCCTATGCAGATAAGCTGCTGCTGCCAACACAGAATGGTTGAGTAGAAAGGTGGCTCTGGAGAAAGTCTAGTCCAGTGCCCTGCTCAAAGCAGGACCAACCAGAGCAGGCTGCTCAGGGCTGGGTACAGTTGAGTTTTGAGCATTTCCAGCAAGGGAGACTCCACAACGTGTCTGGGCAACCTGTTCCAGCGTTTGACAACCTCCTGTTACCTCCTGTCACTTCGCAGCAGAAAGGAGGAACTGCTGCAGCAGTGAGAAGCTGCTCCCTCTCTTCTCCAGGGAGATGGTGGGTGATACGGACTAATGGTATGGGCCAGATCCAGCCCACAGGCCACCACTGGATCAGTCTGGTCAGTAAAATAGGGAAAAAAGTTTTGTTTTGTTTTGTTTTTAAAAAAAAAAAAAATGAAGTGGAAGGAATCCTCAGGGATTCTTGTTTGCACAGTGCTATGGAAAATTACTAATATTAATTATATTATTGTATATTAACTATATATAATTAATAACTGAAAATATATATAATATTTGATAAGTAATCCTTTCTTTTATTCCTTAAGAATAATTCCTGTCTTAAGGCCATGTCATGTTCCTTCTTTGTACTATTTGGCTCTAGAAGAGTTACAAAGACACAAAGTACTCAAACTACTTTTAAATGAGGTTAAGGTATGTCTAAATGCTAGCAAACATCCTTGTGGAGAGCGTGAGCAAATGCCAGGGGCATACCTGCAAGGTCAGGTTTCAGTATTAGGGGGAACTCCTATCACAAAATTAAAACTTCTTGAAAGAAAAGTTTGTAATGGGAAATGCTGGCATTGTTAATGCTTTCTTGCTGAAGCCCAAAGATCTTTGCTGGTGTACAGTTATGCATTCATGCATTAGTGACTGACTGATGACAAACGAGTAGGGGTGATGGAGCCGTTGAATTCTACTGCTGTTCTGGCAGCCATCGTAAGAATTGAAAATAATGACTACACAAGAGTTTGAAATTCCTTTAAAAATACACACTATAGAAAGTAGAGAGGAGAGGGATTAAGCTGTAACACTAGAAATGAAGCATAAGTTGAAGCTTTTGGGAAAATGTCTGAGTTGAGACCTGTATCTGTATATTATAAATTATGAATATCCAGTACAGATAGCAACCACATGAAAGCAACCTTTATCACCATTACACTTCCAAATGTGAAGTAACAAGACCTGAAAATACCCTTCCAAGGTCTAGTATGTATTTCTGCTTATACTTCTTCTTACAAACACCTAAAATAGGCAGAAGTTAAGTAACTGTACTGGATACAATGGGACATTCTGATCTCTGCTTTGTGTGGTTCTGGAAATGCAGGAAGAGTACTGATTTACGAGACTTCTTGTAGAGCTATCTGATCCTAGGCTCTACAGAACTTGTTAGTTTTGGGATTTAGTTCAGAATTAAAATGTTATTAATCATATTTTATAGGATTTTCTTACAAATGTTATAATTCTACTACAGTCAGCAGGACTTAAGAAATGGAGCGCAATGGCAACAAAGTGTTGTGGACAACAGCTGACTGATACATGCAGCTCCTGCACCAACAAGCTCCTCTGTGCAACTGTCACACAAACAGCAACAGAGGTACAGCAGGGAACCTATTCCCCCTGCTCGACAACCCCAACTCCAGAGCAAGAAGGTGAACTGGTGCCTGACCTAAAGCAACAGTGGGTGGGCCATGAAACACAGCTGAATATCCACTGTTGTTCCTGCTGGGGATAACTTTCTTCCTCTGAACTCTTCTTAAACCTTCCAGGCAATGGTTCATTTGTAGGAAGTCTTACTTACAACGTCCCAGTGTATCCAATTCCCCGATAATAAATCAAGCATTGAGAATTTAGCTCCGAATCTAACAAATCCTTGTTCCACAGAGACTGAGAGACTAATCCTGCTCCCAGTGAGTGAAACTCTAAGTTTGATAACTTTACTTTTGGCTGAGGTTTAAAATTTTAATAAAATCCTGTCTGATGACTGGAAGGTCAGCAGTCTGAAGGAGCTATTGCCTGAACTTGTGAAGAGGCCAGGCCAGGTTTTCAGCCACACCTGGTCACCTTTAGTTGTTCCTATACTTTCTCAGATGTGGGCCCATCTCTGCCCAACCTCACCTGAGCTTCCCCACTGCAGATCAAGTTGGATGACAGCAGGGTAGATACCAGACTGCGACCTAGCATGAGGATAAACCAAGAGTTCAGGCTCACTGCTACTCAAGCTCAGTCCATCACGGTACAGATGTAGCATTAGTGCAGTTTTGCTCAAGTGGTTTATTCCCCTGTGGCAATACAATCAATGTAGCAGATCTACAACAGACAGCAGTGATAGGACATAACAGACAGCTTGTTAAACATAAAGTTACGTTTAGGTTTGCTACTACTTTCCTTCCAGTTATCTCTCCTTCTAGAATTACACATTCTTTACAATTGTTGGTTAAAATGCTCTGTTACTAGAAAAAGCTGGTATCTACATACCTAAGCGATGAAATCCAAAAGTGAACCTCTTTGTGGGAGACTTTGCAGACAGCCAGAGAGCAAGTAGGGTCAAAATAATACCACTAAGGTCAGTTAACATGTGAAGTGCATCTGTCATAATTGCTAGGCTGTTAGCAACATATCCACCTGAAAACAAAGTTGGAGAAGTCAAGACACATGATATTAGTGATGCTGGATAATATCTTCACGGCACAACTTACAGTTACTTACTTTCAGAACACTGCACTAAGTGCATGAGAGTACCTCTTATCACTGAACAGGATTTTTTTGCCATTACAATCAACATGCCACGCTATAATTTAAAGCTCCCGCAGCCAGAAGTGCATTGAAGCATGCTTTCTGTACGAGTCACATAGAAAGGATTTAGTCCTGTTGTTCTCACTGAGACTCCCCGCTTCGGAACGTTTGCAGGACCATCTATTGCAGAACAGAACTTTTCTGTATATGTTATTGCATATGTTTAATCAGCAGATGTTTTTTATTTCAACTACAGCTGTTCAATACTCTTACATAATGGAACAGGGGCAAATCCAATGACTCAATGGCAAAGTAATTCGCCCTGCCCTCTTTTTATTTTTACTGCATTATCTTCTCACCTTCATCAATCCCTGTCCTGGCAGAGGTGTATAAATTCTGCTAATAGATATTGCTAGACTATAGCTTTCACAGCAGTTTCCTTTCTTATTTATTACCATAATTTTTTTCTCATAATTATGAGCTGTATGGAGACAAATAACCTCAGATCAAAGGCTAATATCTTTGTTCCAATTCAACTGCTAAATGCTACTGGTGGAGGGGTGAGAGATTTAAACAATGCGCCTCTTAAGCATCCCTTATCCAAATGGGGAATCAAGGACAGACTGTGTCATCTTCTGTATGCATGAAGATAAGCCCATTTTCTCAGAAAAGATTACATCTTCAGTGCCAGCTCAGCTGTGATTTAGTTTCTTGTTTTACCTGGAGACCCACTCAAACTGTAGGCTCTACCAAGCAGAGCGTGCAGCTGGCACGCCATTTGGCAGGCCTGGGGCTCCAGCTAACGTTTCGAGTAAAGGTATCCTTGTACACAATTAAAAGCCTCTTAGTGAAGAGGCTGACCGTGAGGAAATAGCAAAGGGAAATTCACAACAGGCTGACTGCTTTCACAACCAGTCAAAAATACGTGTCCTTCCATCCACAAGCATGCACACCTGCTGCCGGGGCTGCACTCGCACTCACACTCACACACACCCACACAGACACACAGCAGCACGGCTGGGGCTGCATGAGCTGCTGGTACTGCCTGTAGCTGCTGCATACACCACTGCCCAACCTGCTCCTGTCCCCCAGCCCCTTTATTTACTTGTTGGTAAGTTTCTAAGTAAAATTCTTGAGAGGCTGAAATTCTCGGAGGGCCATCACAGCTCAAAGATAATGAGTTCCTAAACTTCAGCAATTCAGCACTTTCTTGAGTAAAATCAGGGATGCCTCGTCTTTCTGAGTTAATTTGCTTTCTCGCAGAATTTCAAAAAGTATGTCTTAAAAATGTGCAACTCAGCCTGTTCTATAGTCAGCACAGAAGAAAACAATTTATATGTCAGAACATCCCCCTCGATGGTTTACGTGCATCACCGTTTGCAGTATGCACGTTAAGCCACGAGCGTTCAATTGAGAAGTGCTTCAGTCCCAGCTGAGTCAATTCCATTGCAGCTCCTCTCTCAAGACTTCTAAAGTAACACGATAAAAAGAGAATTCAGACACTGGAAGTGGTCTCAATGTAGCGTATGGATTAAGAAAATATCACTGAGATGAATGAAATGCTGAATTGGAAGGCTCTCCATTTCCAAACATATTGGTTCACTGCTTGGTGAAGTACTGCCCAGGGCTGCTTGAACACAACCAACAACTGGAGGGGGGGGAAGAAAACCAGAGACCTACAGCCTTTACACACAGAAGCCCTGATGGCCCACTGCTGCTTTCGCTGCCCTGTGAAGGCTGGCAGTCCTGCTTGTGAGTGATCAGTTGGAAACCTCTGAACATAACTGAATGCACAAAAACCTGTCAGAACGGGTAACTGGGATTTGCATTGTTTTTCATTTTAATTTCTTTATGCAGAATGGTTCCCACAAAGTATAAGTTATCTGACTTTTACAATGGCTGCTCATCAAATTAAACAACAAACATGACGTGGGCTGGATTAATGAGCCTGGTTGTAATTGGAAAAAAATATGCCAATCAAGATTTCAGAGCAGAGCTGCTGAAACAAGATTTCCTTCATCCTGACGTCGGTAACAGACAGCAGAAAGATTTTTACCAAACAAATAGTCTGATAGGATCTTCTGCCTTTTCTGCAGAAACTCTAATCTGTCAAAGATCACAGGAAGAAGTCAGCTAAAGGCTCTCAAATACCTGGGCTACAGATTTGTTCCAAAAGTTCCAAAACTTAAAACCAAATGGGACAGAACTCAGCACTGGGCTGGAGTGCAATACGTGGAACAGGCAGGGTGCTGACCCAGGGCTTCAGGGCTCCCTCTCCCTTGCTTGGCTGCTGGTCACCTGCCCGAGGACAAGTTGCTCACACCCAGATCCACAGAAGCACAGATACTCAAGTGCTATTTCTTCTCTCTGGCAGTTGGATGCCTGAATGTTTTATGGGTCTGGGCCTCCGTGCCCAGCACTGAGACAGGGCTGGGAATGACATACATGAACCTGAGAAGGATGAGTCCACGCTACGAAGCAGCGATGCTTCGTAAAGAGAAAGCAGTCACCCTGACCTGAGCTTGCAGGAGTCCTGGCTGTAAGGGAGAAACAGTGATAATGTGACAGTGATGAGAGCGTTTTTATGCTCAGCATCTATCATTTTCTGAGCTGTCCCTGCACTAGCTATGGGGAAGTCTACAGCAGTGTGAATCAGATGTCCCCAAAAAAACACAGACTGTCTGAGACTTCAGCATCAAGCTGCCAACAGCCTGCAAATATTGCTCAGTAAAGCACCCTTCGGGTGCACTAAATTCAGTGCGTATCACACTTCTGATCTGAGCACAATCAAATGAAGCCGCACTTGCACTAAGTGATGTCTCCATCTGAGATGTAACACCACATCCCTCATCAAATTTACCTGAGTTCACAGAGCCAAAATCTCAGCCAGAGAAAAAGCAGAGCCAGAGGGCAAACAAAGGCATCCAGGCAGATCCCCAGGAGCGTGAAGCGAGGTGCTGATCTGCAGCAGGCTGATGAGCTGTGGCAGTGCTGCTAACGAGCGAGCAACCGAGCGCTGAAAGGGAGGTGCCGGGAGACAAAGGCACTATTTCCATTACCCACATTCCTGAAACAAGGCCCCAGATAAGCTGTGTGCAGACACACTCAGCTAGCTGGCCTCTCTGAAAAAGGGCCGTTTCTCCCAGGGCTTTTTCTTTTATGAACACGGCACAAACTGTATCATTTTGTGTTACAGTACCTGACCCACCTTTCCTTGTCGTTTTTTTTTTTTTTGCTGCCGAGTTATGGCCACTCAATTTTCTGTGATTGGGACTTGTATGTTACAATGGGAGCAATGCACAGTAAATGAGTGTCACCCACTGCCTGCTGCCGGAGAGCCCGGGCGCAGCAGGGCCAGGTGCTGGCACTGCGGGTCGCTCCCCTGTGCTTTAAGTCAGGGAAAGCAGGTGGGAGTGTCAGCGCTCTGCAGGCGGCCCCAGCACCCACATGGGCACATCTGAAAGCCAGGTGGTAACGGGATGCCGGTGTTAAACTGGTAAGTGATTAAAAGATCAGGAGTACGCTTCATAAAAGCAGTTAGGTAACGGCAAAGGCATAACGTTTAATGGCTCATCGATGCATCCAGGGGACTTTCAACTCTGGATGTTCCTCCAAGCCCGTGCCACCACCGCCTGTCAGTGCAGTCGTGCTTTGTACAGACTGCTCTGCTATGGACAGGCTCTGCTCAGCTGTGACAGCAAATGGCAGCGTGCCTTTATGAGGGTGTCACAAAGGCTGAACCTGGGCACCATGCTCATCCTCCTGACCAACAGCTCTCAAATGCTTTATAGGAACAAATTCCCAGGGTAAAACATTTTTTCCAAGTACTAACAAGCAAAAACCACAAACTGTAATTTAATGAAACTGCTGTGATAGGAAGTGTTGGAGTGCCTACTGCTGTAACATGGGCTGTATGATTTGTGTATGCACGGAGCACACAGTGGAGGGCACAGCAGGACCCCAGGCTGGTGTCACAGTGGCTTCTGTGCTGCGTGCTTGGACGGGGTCTGTCCTCTTGGCTGCAACTTGCTGTATGATGGCTAAAGATACACACCCCCAAAGTTTGCTGCTATGTCAGCGTGACCCTTGGAAACTGTACTTCCCTCTTGTCCTTGCAGGCGCTGCAAGGTTTTATGGCAGTCATTAAAAAATACTGAAGATGAAACAATTCATCTTTTATCGGTATGCCACCGCACAGTTCTCTCTTGCTAACAAAGCAGGAAAAATAAAAAGCCCCTGGCCAACGAAATGCCCGTTTTATGCCATTTGGGGAGCAGGTGAGGCTCAGGTGGAGTCGCAAGTTCCCCTTCCTTTCCCCACATAGGTGGACTCTGCCCCCGCTGCCCCTGCTGCCCGCCCCAGCTCCCCCGTGACGGCCGCGCTCTCCCCTCCCCGGCGGGCAGGGACTCACCCACGAGCTCCCCGGCCATGAAGAGCAGGTAGAGCAGCGCGGCCAGCGCCAGCCGCCTCCGGGCGCGCCGCTGCCCGCACAGCTCCCGGCGGCTGCGGCAGCGGCCGCAGNCAACGCCGCCGCGGCACTGCGCCTGCGCCGCCCGCCCCCAGACCGCGAGTTCGAGCCCCCTGCCGCCGTCCCGCTGGGTGTAAAGTCCCGATGTCATCAGCGGGTACACGGACCGCTGTCGTCATGTGCGGCGGGTGCCTGAGCAGTTCGGTGCTCTGGCTTGACGTTCTGGTCGCAAGTTCTCAGCGTGTGGCTTCTTCCTTTCCCTATAGAAGGCACAGTGC
>WBMW01003491.1:371831-395512 GCA_013396635.1 Penelope pileata
TTTCCCTATAGAAGGCACAGTGCCCTACAGCACTTCCAGCTGAAGGCGGTGTGTCCGAGGAGGTCACATTCGCCCTTCCTGACATTCCTGCAGGGATGTAGGAAGAAACGAGCCTCAGAGGCCCGGCTGCCAAGTGTTCAGGGCCACTGTGTACCCACGGCCAAATTCTGTTACCATCAGGTCCCTACGTGATAAGCATTCCTGGAAAACACAGTGTGCCTGAGGGGACAGCACATGCCCTGGAGGGGAGCAGAGGGGAAGACAAGAAGGTGTGAGGCTGTTAAACACGTGCACAGACATTGCTGCCCATGGATGAGTAAAGGAGCAACCAGCTCAACAGTCTGGGCTCTCGGTGGTCTCCTTCCGGCAGCCCAGCTGCTGCCTGGGCCCTGTAACGCCCGTTGTGCTCCTTATGCAGAGGTGTCCTCAGCACGATTTTCCTTCTGATTAAATACAGCTGTTTCGTCATAGTGCAGCTCTATGGGTCACGGGGCTGCTGTGCAGTGTGCTGCACTTTGATAAGAGATAACACTAGTGCTGTTTTTTCCACATCCCTGAAATTAAACGCTCAGAGCCGTGGGTGAGCGTGCTTTTTAACCAAATGGTTGTGACCCTTATTACAGGTTTCACTTAATTCCCTTTTCAAACATCTTCATCTGTCAGAAGAAATCCGTCCTTACTCCTTCCCAGGGCAATGGACATGGCAGCGGGCTTAGAACAGCCCCTCCACACCCCAAACCCTTCCACTGCAACAATCCCCGGTGCCAGTGACGCAGAGGTCACTTTGCACAGAGAAGGGAAAAAAAGAGACTTTCTACCCACCTCTTTTTTGGAGCACTTGGTTTGTGAAACAGTTAAGTTTTAACTGACTTTAAATCCTCGTGCAGCTATTTCTGTAGGGTGTGGGAGGCCTGGAACAGGCAGAGCAGGAGCACAGCTCTGAGACGCCCACGCTGGCACCGTGGCTATTTCGGAGGGATCGGCTCACTCCTCCTTGCCAGGAACTCCATCTGGAAGCTGAGCCTTCACCCACAGAGCTGCCACAGGGGTTTCTTTTCGCCCCACTGACGGAGCTGCAGTGAATCCTGCGAGCAGCTCTGGCCGCGCTGTACGCTCCGTCTGCAGGAGCCAACCGACAGCAGCTGCCCTCCGCCTCCACACCCGGCCTTCGTGCTTCTTTATGGCAAAAGCAGAGCAGAAATAAATCACGTTTATAAACGGATGACAGTGAGATATCTGTGATCAGAATATAAATATGACTTTGCACCAATCCCGCGACCCAAGGCAGCAGCGCTGAGAAGGGCATGGCTGAGGACAGCAGCCCACCCTCCCGCTGCCGGCGGCGGCCCCCGGCCCGCGGGACCGGAGCGCGGCCCCGCACCGCCCCCTCCACCGCCCCCGCGTCGCTTCCGCATCCGGAGCGGCGGCTCTGGGAGCGGGGCCTTATGGTGAGGGCGCCGCGCTCGGTGAGGGCAGCGCGGAGCCCCGCGCCTCGGCCCTGGACCCGCGGGAGCGGCGGCCATGAGCGGCGCGGAGCGGCCTGAGGAGAGCGCGGCCGCGCGCGGCCCCGGGCGGTCGGTGGGTACGTGGGGGCGCGGGGGGGCCCGGGGGAGCCGAGTGCCGTTCCTGGGGAGACTGAGTTCCTTCTCCGACCTGGGGAGCAGCGGCTGAGTCACGTTTAGGGCATTCTTGGTGCACGGTCAGAGTGACTCACACCATCATTTATTTTGTTTATATTTTTTCTCCCCGTGGCATGTGCAGCACTCGGCGTTGTTTCACAGGATGCCTTTGCAGTGCCCCGTTCCCTCCCTGCACCGGGAGGATCGTCCCGGGGACTGGGAGCAGGGAAGCAGCGAAGGGGGGGGAAGCCGTGAAGAGCTCTCACCGGAGCGCTGGATGCCCGCGATTTTTAAACGGGAAAACGAAGCGCGACCGAATCCTGCTGACCCATTCTCTCTGCCCAGGTGCGGGGGATGCATCTCCGGATGAAGGCGTGGAGGCCGATCTGCCCCTGGGGGGTGAGGGAGCCGTGGAGCAGCTGGCCCAGGGGCTGATGTCCCACTACCTGCCCGACCTGCAGCGATCCAAAGCAGCTCTGCAGGAGCTGACGTAAGCAAGTTGTTAAAGCAGCTGCCTTTGTCTGGGTGCTGTTTGCCCCTTTTTTGGGTGTAATGTTCTACCTTAACTTGTCACTTACTGCAGCATTTCTGTATTGCAGCTGTAGCATTCTGAACAGTTAGGTGACATGCAGAGTGCAGGGAGCTGTATACGCTGCAATGTTGCACATTGGAACTTTAACCAAAGAGTGCCCAACACTAGAACACTAAATTCCCATAAGCCAGGCATGGCAGGAGATGGGCATATTGCTTATATACTTGATAACTTCTGTGGTGGGAATTGTGCTGAAAACTACAGACTTTGTAGTGATAACATTCATATTCACAGCAGCTTGTAGTGCAGTATGTTGTTGTCTGCTTTGTGAACTGTGCTGCAGAAGATGCTCTCAGAAAGGTGCTAAGGTGCTAAACAGAAAGTCTTTATGCATTGGTATCTCACTGATAACTGAGAATACTTTCAGAGCAGACTGGGTCTGCATGGATGCAGAGTTACTGGGCAGAGCTTTACAGGAGCCACCTCAGCTCTGTAGGGGACATTGGTTTGAGTTTGATGATGTGTAATGTGGTCATGCTGCTGCCAAAGGCAGCCTGTGTCTGCAAAGAATGGAGCTGATTTGTGTGGGATGGAAGATTCTTAATGAGCACTATGAAGCCACACAACTTCTGTGCAGAAATAACTCAGTTCTGCAGCATGACTCAGTGGCAACCAAGTAGAAAGTGAGCAGCAAATTGCGTTTCCCCGCATTCAACCTGGCCTTGCCCAGGGGTGTTTAGTTGCTGAAACTGGCCTAGTGCCTCCATCATTGAGGGTTTTCAGGTTTTCCTCCTGGTTTTCTTATCCTCTATAATGTCAGGCAGCAAAAAGCTGAATTTATGTGTACCCAGTTGGGATTCTTCAAGAAGCATTTACTTGCATCATTGAGATCACCTGGCAATCCATGAGAAGGACCTGGTGCTAGGAAGCATGTAGCTATGCCATTGTGATCAAAGACAGTATTTATTTTAAGGAACAATTGAAAAAAATTAATGCAAAATTCTCCCTCCAAAGTTCTTAACTGTAACACTATAAGAACTTGCCAGTAAGGAACTTCCTGATATACTGAGTAAGAAACAGCTGCTCTGAATACCTGGCTTTTGCAGTACATCCTTACACTCCTGCATCTGTGCTGCTTTACTCTGGTTTTATGGATCTTTTCTTGTTTCAGACAGAACCAAGTGGTATTACTGGAAACATTAGAACAAGAAATTACGAAATTCAAAGAGTGTAACTCCATTCTTGATATCAATGCCTTGGTAAGTATTATTAATGCTTTTATAAATCCCTACTAGTATGGATTTTCCTGCTGAAGTATTGGTAGCAACTTGTGTATTTTTGTTTTTCTTAATGACTTGCAGGAAGGTTACCAACCAGTTCAGATATCTGGGACAAATTCCTCCTGGAGAGGATGCAGAACCAGCATATTTCTCTTTAATAGAAAGGGCAGTGGGAAGAAAGAACAGGCTCAGTCTGCCAGTGGCAGTAAGTCTAGTTGTTCAAAAGCAGCAGCCAAAGCAGATGCATGCATTGCTTCAGTCGGACTGAGGTCCCAACGTGAGCTCTGTGCACCTCTCCAGACTAGTAGGAAGGATTCTTAAAACACATACATGTGGGGCATGAATTGGCAATACTTTTATTCCATTTTATTGAATGTTAATTCAGTAGACTGCCAGGTGTACCTGTTGAGATCTGGTAGTGTTCAGTATTAACGTGTGTAGTATGTAAGCTTTAAGCATAAACATGAATATGTTTAATCATTATCAGACTGTTCTGTTAATTGCTATGTTTGTGATTGCTGTTTTGATGTGTAGTTTTATTAAAAAAAACAAAATTATTCTGACTTGATAGTCACTGCCTTAACTGTTATGTTTTTAAAGTTTTCAGAAGCTAAGCACTATCACAGCAAGTTAGTGAATATTAGAAATGAAATGATGATGCTCCATGAGAAGACATCAAAATTAAAAGTGAGTGGGGTAACTTTCCTTACTTTCTAACATAGCTATTTAGTTTCTTAGTATTGACTTAGCTTTTATTTTGGATGCATGCTGAAAATTCTGATGAAAATAGAATATATGTTAAATATCATTTGTAAATGTTTTTTCTGTGTTTTCAGTAGCACGAAACCACATGTTTTTAAACTTTCACTTACTGCTTTCTGTGTTTTAACAGCTTAAATGTCTTGCCTGTTAGTAAATCTGTGTCATCGCCATATTTAAGCAGTACAGGAGTCGTGCTTTGTTCCATCTCTTACTCACTCCATTCTAACTAAGTCTCTTCATTGTTTCAGTTCCTGTGCCTCTGTTAATGAAAACTAGACTGTATTAAATGTCAGATTTTCACCTTCTTTGTAGTGTATTATTAAGTGGCATAAGTTCACTGACTTGATGCTGTATGAGCAGTCTCTAGTTCCATGCTGGCAAGATTAGTCTTTCGGTTTGTTCAATGAGAAGAACACATCGCACAGTACCACCTTGTCTGGTACGCATACAGGGCTTGAGGGGAGAACAGTTTATATTTTCATCGTGTAGATCAGAGTTGCTGTTTCTAAAAGGAAAGATGGAAGTGGAAGAGAGGAAGAAAATAGAAACAGTCTATGGGACGTTCAGCCATAACCGGTGTGCAATGGAGAAGAGAATGTTAAGAGAATGGGAAGGATTTTGTACGAGTTCCAGATGAAATAGAGCTGTAAAACTTTTTTTCTTTTCTCTTTAGAAAAGAGCACTTAAGCTGCAACAAAAGAGGCAGAAAGAAGAACTAGAAAGAGAACAGCAACGTGAGAAGGAGCTTGAGAGAGAGAAGCAGCTAACAGCAAAACCTGCTAGGAGGACGTGAAAGCAGAGCATGCAGCAGCTTGTCCAAATTAATGATTTCTGCATTCTCTGGAGTTAAGGCAGACATTGATTAAACCAGGTTATAGTTATTACTAACAACAATCTACTCTGATGTTATAAATTCCAGAATGTTAGTAATCAGTTGGTAACGTTGAATTTTTCATTTCAGTCATTCAAGTTGCCTTCTTTTGTAATGCTATGCAGTTTGATACTATTACAGTGCAAGTTAATTTTGTATATGTATATATATTGAAGAATCTAGGCACTGCAGGTATTTAAATACCTATAACTTTTTCATCTGCTCTGCTCGTGCTTAGGATTCTGAGAGTTGTTTGGTGGCTGGCATACATATTTTACAATACTGTAGATTACAGTTCAGTTCTGGTCCCTGGACTTCAGAGCCCGCCTGTTTCACTGAATCTGCTTTGATTCTGGCAGTTGTGATCTCTTTTCAATGCTGTGGGTTACAAATACAGACACTTTTTTCAACCTTGACTTAGTTGGTTGTAGTTTTTTCCTTTTGTGTGACTAATTGAAACATATCCTAAGCTGAACAATTTCCTCCTCATGTAAAATTCAATTATCTGTAGGAAACTACTGCATTTAATTTTTTTCATATATACATGTGCATTTGGAGGCTATGCAAGATTATGTGTTATGGTGTCCTCACTCAAAATGATTATTATTAGTGTATCCTGATGATAAATGTTGTATGGATGTTGATATCCATTTCTCTGAATTGAATTACTTGCAGCACTTGGTGTGAACTGCCATTCAAATGAACAGACATATTGTCTAGACTGGTAAAAGAGCTTTAAGCTGTTTGTGCCTACAGTCTAACAAACTAGTTATGCTGCCTCTATTTTTTTATAGTAATGTAAGTGGTGTGTATTGAAGTAAGATGAAGGGTAAGCTATGTAAAACTTTCTATAGGATATGTATGGTAAGACATCAGAGGGGCATAGTAAATTTTACTTCAGTTTTAGATGGTTAAAACACTGTACACCTGCCTGGACTCTACTGTGTTATATTCTTCTGAAGTCATTGTTTCTGCTCTTAATATTAATCTTTTTTTCTGTGAAAGATCTATTGTAATGAGTAATCATCAAATATTATCACAGCTTACTTTGTGTGTTTGGAGCAAGGAAAACAGATGACTTGAAGTAGTCTGAAATGCCTTTTCTGAAGGAGTAATAAGTTGAAACTCAAGCTGACTTTTGTTTTGTCTTAATTGCCAGTGGATCGTTGACCTGTGGTGTCGTTTATGTGTATTTCTAAAAGAAATGTTGAAGAACTTCTACAGTCCATTTTTGGAGCAGAATATACATAACTAAATATTGTTTAAGTTTTATTTTGTGATGTGACTTCAAAATTAGATTTTAGGGATTTAAACAGTTCTTATTAAAACATAACATGAAACTAGGTGCCTCAGTGAAGTGTCCTAATCAGGATTAATTTCCTTTGATATTTCCTGTTTTATGTTGCCTCATCTAGTATCCAGTTTAGTGTTTCAGGTTGTGGTCTGTTCTGAGTTGGTTGGCTTTCTGTTTGTTTGCTTGATTTGTTGTTNGTTTGAGTTTTCTTGCTTGTTTGTTTTTTTCCAAAAATCATGACCACTTTTACTGAAAATACAGAATCTAAGCATAGAAATTGATGCTTTTTGCTAGACTGAGTAATTTGATTCTTGTATAGAATCAGTCTTGCTTGTCTTTAGGAAAATTTGATTTATCAATTAGACAAATGTGATTTTTTTACTTATTGATTTTATCCATGTGAAGAGGCACAGCAACTGTATTGTTCATAGGAACAGATAAAATTGCAGCTTTACAACGTTCTTTTACTGTTTCATACTCTGCTTACCAGCTTGTTTTTGAACTATCAAGTCATTGCAGTGGAATTAATGCACTTACATGTGCAGTACCTCTTTGAATTTTGATTTTCTAAGATTATACAAATTTATGGATTATAAGTGCTGACTGTAGAATCTGGATTTCCTGTGCTTTTATCGCTAGTATTAACCAGGATGCGTAATTTGGGTACCCACTCCCATCACTGTTCAGGTTCACGTTAGCCAATTCTTTATTTCTAATTCAGTGAAATTTGGCCTTTTTGCTGATGGTGGTAGCTCTACCATGTTCAAAGGACAAATCTGTTTCCTTTTAGAAAAAAGTAATAGAGTGTTTCAGTTTGTGTGCCATGACTTAAGTGATAATAGGCATAAATAATAATATAAAGGTTGTTTATGTAGCTGTTCTGTTGGGATTGCGTCTGAGAGTTCTTTGGCTGATTTATTCCCAATTATGCCTCTGTAGACACTTTCTGCCACCTACTGTTTGTTTTGCAACACTACTGGTTTCTCTGTTTTAATTCTGTGCTTGGTTTTCTAATGCTCTGACCCTGCTGGAGTAGTGGGTGGGTGGGTTTGTTTGTTTGTTTAATCTAAGTGGTTTAATTGTTTTGTGGGGCTTTTTTTGTTTGTTTTGTTTGCTAGTTTGTTTTTTCTTGGATTGGTTGTGTGGATGCATGATGTGACACCTGTGGTTTGATGGTTTACATAGAGAACATCCAGGATGACTAGAACTGGTAGAAAAGAGCTGTACAGTTGGTACCTGGCAGGGTCACAACAGGGCTAGTGTAGAGAACTGGAACTGCTGAGAGATCTGGGAGATGAGCTCCAGTCCACTATCTGAGTGTTGCTCAGGATGTGCATTGTAGCTTTAAAGCCCAGATGTTGGCTGTCCTGCTGACTTAGTACTTGTGTTTCTCCTTGTTTCTGCTCTGTCTATCCGTTTATTTCTATGATGCCAAGTCATGCGGTTTAAGAAAAAAATATCAAACATCCTGCCTAGCATATGTGAACAGAAATGGGAGACAAAGAAGTCCATAGAGAAGTTGCAACAAGTATATTAGCTTTCACAGACTTGCAGCTTCATGAAGCGAATCACTTAAAGCTTGATATAGAATAGTTTCAAAATCTACATCTCCAAAGGCATTAATCTCTAGCACAGTAACTTACAGAAGTAATTAGTTTTGCATTGTCATTAACAGTGAGGTGTGAGACAAAAGGCTAAGCTATTTTGTTTAACATGTTGTAATGAATATATACCTCTTATTTCTCTGCTGTGAAAATGGTCTGTACTCAGGAGAACACTAGACCTGTAAATTAACAATACAGCTTACTGCCTTGATGAGCAACACTTCTTGTTGTTTTTTGTTGTTGTTGTTTTCCTGTCACCTGGGACTCATGTAAAGAGTAATATCCTGTGTAAGCACAGCCTGCAAGAACAATTACAGAACAGTTCATCTGAAACCTTTGTTGCTCTGCCACTTGAAACCGACATTTCAGTCCTTCAGCGTCTCAACAGAAGTTACTGGTTTTCCAGTTCTTAAAATTGGGTAGAAATCATGCTGCTAAGCTGTGTATGAGAATGTATTTTTTCTGTTATGCTTCTGCTTTTTTTCTTTTTTTGCTTTTACTACTATTCTTCTTGTTAGCTTTACAAATGCTATGATTTAAAGGTGTGCCGGAAGAATATCTCCAAGAGAAAATATCAAAGATGATGTGAAGGAATTACTGCTTTTCTTCTTCTGCGTCACCCAGCGTTACCAGGGGGAGCACCCTGCAGACTGCCCGTCCCCATCTTCTGCTTCTCACATGCACGCGGACTGTGGAAAAGCGTTATGGTATTTTTCAGTTTAACTCATCAACACCTTTGCCCCATTCTTTATAGCTTCCTACATCTGCTGTTTATCAGCTGAGCAGCTTTACCTGTACAGAAATTTTGTGCCAAGAGAGGAAGGTCAGGCCTGCAAAGGGAGTGCTCGACACATGGTTTGGATCTACTGCTTTTTTTAATACCTGTGAGGATTTGGCATAAGTAATTCTGTCTTTGCATGCTTCTCTCAGCTCTCATCTTTGCATTGGCTTTTCTTGGCTTGACAAACACGACTCAGTGGATTAACAACTGTTATTGCTTCACCTTGTCACCACGCCGTAAATCACAGCCTCCATAAAGTCTTTGGGGGAAATGTTTTAAGGCTTGACTCAGCAGTGGGCTGCAGGACAGCCTGAACCCTGCTCCCTGCATGCACCTCGGCTGAGGGGATCCTTTTCGCCGTGCATTTAGGTGAGTTACAGCCTGCTTTCACTCTGGGGCTCTAAGGGTTTGGTTTTTATTTTTCTCATATTTTTAACATCATGACATTCCAGCCTTGGGTCTGACTTGAAGTGGCAAGCTGGAGCAGCAAGTGCTTTGATAATAGACACTTCGGAAGAAAAAGTTAGCACCCACCAGCACGCAGAGCTGCTAGGATAATGATATCTAATCAGCTCCGGCGGCACGGGGCAGGCTTCGCGCCAGCCGACTGCGGACTGAGGCGCTGCCCGACCGACCGACCGGCTGGCAGCCCCCCTGACCGGCTGACCGCCTGACTGACTTCCCGCCCTCCCGGCCTTTGCCCGCCCGCAGCCGGCCAGCACCTGCCAGCACACGGCTCCGCCCCGCCGCGCCCGCGAGCAGCACCCAGCGCTTATCGAGCGAGAGGCGGCCCTCCCCCTGCCCTCAGGGATCCGCCATCAGCGCAACAGGCAGGCGAGTGCGGGGCAGCTCCGTCCTGGGGGCCGGGCCGGGCCGGCGAGGGGTCGAGCAGAGCCGTGGTGCGAGGGGGAGGGAGCCGGGGGCTCCCCGCGGTGCGGGAGCCGAGGGGGCGGACGGCGGCGTGGTGCCTCTGAGCGCGGCCGGGGAGCGGCAGCGCGTGCCGGGAGAGCTGTGCTGATTGCGCAGCTCTGGAGGCGAAACCTGCCGCTGTCTGCCATGTTAGCGGGGCCGCTGCTGGCTGCGACGCTGGTAGTTTAAATTTTAAACTCTCCATCTGCTCGGCGGGTGGCTGAAGTAAACGCACTCCTGTGCCGGCTCCCTGCGATAGACGGCCCGGCGCTGGCTGCTTGCCTCGCAAAAGGAGCGGTGGGAGAGCGGCTCGGGTGTCAGCTCGGCTGCTGGAGCTGGTAAGGGAGCGCGAGGGCAGGCAGAGCCTTGGTGCTTGTCTTCAACCACTCTTCTTGTGATTGCTGGGGTTGTTTCTGACTTCTTGTCCATGTCTTTATTTGATTTTATTTAACTGTGGCCATCAGCATGTGGAAAACTGTAACCAAAGGCAGCTTTTACACTTAGAGTTCATTTATAGACTCACAGCAAAACCGTAATGACTGCTGGAGGTGGATTTGAGCTGCTCTGCTCCGGGCTCTGCACAGAACTGGCTGAGGAGCACTGCCTCTGTTCTGCTGCATCCCCTGCTCTGTGGGGTGGGGGCTGGAGCTGGGGAAGATGCACACAAACATTGTAATGCATCACCCAATAAGCCCATGTTTACCAGCGCTTTTCTTTAAAGCAAAATTTTAGTAGAAAGCTGGCAACCATTTCCTCCACAATGCTTGTAGAAATGTGCTTTGCTTGCTTTTCAAGGGCAGCTTGATGAAGATGGTTGTCCTGTTTTGTTCTCTGTCTCCTAAAAGTCTGTAAGCCCTTAATTCTGGAAAAATGCTTCCAGTATTTGTTGGCTTTTAACAGGAAAGTCACTATTGTTCTGTTGGTACTGCCTTAATCTGCTTAATGGCATTCAAGCATCAAATAACACTGAGCTTTCCTGCTCAGCCCAACTGTGGCTTTTCAACATGTGTTTTCCTCAGTAATAAACAGAGTTATCCCAAAGGCATGCAGTAAGCAATCTTCATTTACTTATTACATCAACAAAATTTTTATTTTCTGAATCTCCTTTTTCTACAAATAGCCTTACAGTGAAGGGGACAGGAGAGTTTCAAGTGGAATAATAGATTATCTTCAAGCTAAGCCTGTTTGCTTGTTCTGAAAAGGCTTTGAAATGCTACCTTTCCTGGCAGAAATGGCATTTCTGATGAACTTGCTGTGAGTCACGTTGTGACCTGGTTTTCACGTGGTGCTACGCGAGCTGTGCTGCGGCAGCATTACGCAAGCTTCCATCACTGCAACCAACCACGTCCTGAAAGCATTCGAAGAAACTCACCTCTCGCAATGACAGAACTAGTTTCAGGCAGCAGAACTGTTCTGGGCACAGCGGAGCCCTCACTGAACGGAGCAGTGCTGTGGGCTTTGTTCTAGGCAGTGCCGTGCAGTTCTCCATCAGGAGTGTGATTTTGTGCCACACACGGTATCAGCCATGGTGTTGTTGTGTGTAGTTCAAAGGACGCTGGAGAGCTGCATATGTTACAGTGGTCTTGTAAAAGTATGAGACCTCAGCTCAATTCAGTAAACTAATTTCTAATTTTCTACTTTCACTTTTGTGCTGTTATTCCTCTGTCTCTCTCCAGTGCCCAAATCAGAGGACTGATGTGTTGCTAACTGAGTGAATCTTACAGCTGTTAGTTTGAGAGATTAATATGAAGGATTTTGCCATTCGTTTTTAAACAACTGTCTACAAATAACATTTCAGATTGTTTGTATGCTCTAAAGCAACTTAAAAGCAACATAGCGCTGCATTCTCATCAATTAGACTGCTGTTTGTTAAGGTGCATCTTCTGTGTGGCTGTGAGCATGCTTACCAATTCAGTCAGAGAGGATGACCATTCCTTACTCAGCTTTACCAAACCCCAGTCCTGGTCCCTCGGTCTGGGCATGCTATGCATTGCTGCCCACTCTGCCTGCTCCACTTGTTTAGCAAAACCCAACCCCAAACCCTGGGTTAGCAAACTTCCAGAAACAGAATGTTCTTCTTAAAACTGCGTCACAAACTGAAGCTGCAGAGATTACTCATCACAAAAAATTCCTCTTTCTGAACTTGGAGAGAACACAGCACATCTCCACCAGGTAGCTTTTACTCCTGGGGCCAGGCGAGCTCCGTCCCTGTGGCTGAGCAGGCTGCCCACTCCAAACAGCAGCGTGCCCTGTGTAAATAACAGCCTGCTAAAGTGAAACTAACTTTATCCAGAGTTGCAGTTGTTCAGCGTGGGAGAGGATGGGAAGAATATGTCTGTATCTTGGAAACTTTCTTTAAAACAAAGTGAGTAAAATATTTTTTTTATAGAGGATAACTCCCATGTTTCCCCACTCCTTCCCAAGCTGTTTGTGCTTTGGGGGTATTAATGGAAATTCTGCAGAATTTGGGGTACTCAGAGGTGAGGGATTTGAAGAGCACATGAAGGTGCAGGATGAATTGTTCCACTGCATCTTAAATGTAGTAGAGAATTCTTGATGTTGGCCTTGGGAAATTTTCTTTAAAATATTTGAAGCTTCTGGTTTAGCTTTCAAACTTCCTCTCTGGAAGTGCCACAGAATTCTCCCCTTGTGAAGTGAAATAGCTGGAGCTCTTGCCTGATGATTCAAGAAATTAAACAAGGGGGCAGGTGAAAATTTTGTCCTAAGTTGCTTTTCAAGTTCTAACACTTACTCATTCTTTATTGGCAATGCTGTAATAAGGAAGTGAATTTAAACGAGTTCATACCTCTTTTATTGTTGAAAAGCTTAAAACTGGTAGTCATCATGTGCAAGCAATGTATTCATAAGAGGAAAAGATCTTGTTAACTGTAGCAGAGGGAGGGAAACGTTTATGGAGCTCAACCTTGACTGACTTAAGGTAACACAATTGCACCATCCAGTGCTACGCTTTATGGTTCTAACTCTTGCTTGTCAGGGGAGAATGTGCCGCTGTAGCAAGGATAAAGGTGGGTTTCTGGCCTCTGGTTCCAGCTGCTTTGCTGACGTAAACTTTGGGTGTGCTCAAATATCCCAAATCTAGGAAGATGTAAAGTGTTGTTTCAATGAACTTTATTTTGCTGTCAAGTCTAGGGCTCGTTTCTTCTTTTGCAAAAGTAGACTAAAACACGTGCCCTTGCTCAAAGCACTGCAAAACTTGGCAAGCATCACGGTTTGCAGCCCTGAGAGCCTGGGAGAAGGGATAAAAGTCTGTTGCGTGCATGTGCTGGAATAGGCTAACACTGAAATACAAACACAATTATTCATTTGTCTGACGCTACAGTCAGTGGAATGGCAGCCAGTATGTTTGCACAGCTAACTTATTTGCTATTTCAGCAATCTACAACGCTAGATCCTACAAAACCACTCTACAATCTAGCAAATCTTTTTCTTTTTTGGGGCACTCGTCTCTTCAGGGTGGTAATGTTGCAGCTGAAGTTACAGCAAATGCATCAGCTATGCTATGGGATCAGATACACTTTCTTGCTAAGAGAAGCTGAAAAAATTATTGGCTTTTGTTAGAGTTCATGTGCTTGTATGAAATTTTTAATTTTCTGGCAGAGGCCATGACTGAGTTATTTTTCCTTTATTTTCTTTTCCCCCTTCAATTGCAACAGAGGTTTAGCATTATAATTCTTGCCTTGGAGACTTATCTGGCAATATAAATAAATACACATGCTGCCTTCTGTCGTGAACTGGTGCCTTTCCTTATCTTGCAGCTTCCTGCTTACTGAAGGATGTCAGCGGTTGGAGTAGCGTTGTCCTGTGCCTGTCTCCGTCCTAGTGCGTGGCTGCTGAAACCAGGCATGCAGAAGAGCAGCTCCCTTGGTTTACATACAGCAGCCAGGTGTGCTGCCAAGGACTATTATGAAGTACTTGTGCTGGGTGGAGGCTCTGGTGGAATCACCATGAGTGCTCGGATGAAGAGGAAAGTGGGGGCAGGAAATGTGGCTGTTGTTGAGCCAAGTAAGGTAAGGCTTCCATGTGCTGAGGAGAGTAAGCATTTTACATATGTGATCAGTTTGATCTGATACTCATCCCTCTCCAGCCCCACTTACAACTGTGGAGAGGAAGCCAACTAACCTGACTTCAGAATGCTTTGCATGAAATTTGTTGTCCCATTGTAGAGATGCATACATCCCTCCAGTTTTGTCAAGCAAAACTCTTGGTTATTTATACAGCTTCTTTCGTTAAGAATAAAATGTTAATAACACATTACCTCCTATTTGGAGTGATGTGCCTTCATCTTGAAGTACAAATAAACTGTTCTTAAATGTCTATTTAAACACTTCTTTCAGACTCATTACTATCAGCCTCTGTGGACCCTGGTTGGTGCTGGTGCAAAGCAGCTGTCAGTTTCTGCACGTCCAACAGAAAGCGTGATGCCCAAAGGTGTTGAGTGGATCAAGTCTCGAGTTACAGTGTTGGATCCAGATAAGAACTGTGTCAGGTTGGAGAACGATGTCAAGGTAATAATGTCAGAAAAACATTATTCTGTGTCACAAATTGTCTGCCTGCCTCCTACGGATCCCCTTGGAACTGCCAATGGAATAAGAGCTTCCCCCAGCATCTAGGAGGCTAGGAAATTCACACAGACTTTAGACGTAATCATCATGAGTCTTTTCCCTCTTCATAGAGAACTGAACACAAAAGATGGAATAATTTGCTCTAAACATTTGGTTTTGTGTATTGCAAAGCCTCTGTGTGCAACTTCTAATGCATTTATCATTTTAACAATAAATTATTCAAGCTTAATGCTTACTTTAGTAAGGCCTGCCCTTGTGAATCTATTGCTGTCAGACAATTTAAATTTGCTTTGAGATAATGTTTTCTTGTGTTTGGCCTTTTTTTGGTCCAATTTTTTTTTCCCCTTACAACAGATATCTTACAAGTATCTGATCATTGCCCTTGGGATCAGTCTGCGTTATGAAAAGGTATTTATTTTACACTTATGATTTTACTAGTTTTAATAGCATCACATGCCATCATGACTCATTAAAGTAAATGGCTTTTCAGTACTTTTTTTTACTGCGGGATACTGAACATTAACATGAATTAAAGAACCAGAAGACAGCCTAATGATTTAAATATGTCCCTCTACAGATCTGTATGTAATAATCCAAATTACTCTTGGGAAGGTCTTTTGGGATAGCTTTGTGGCATCTCTATGGCAACAGCAGGTGAGGGGACAGTGAGTTAAATCTGGACACAAGATATAGTCTAATAATGAGACAGTGAGGTACGCTGCCTGTAGCCTGAGGCATCTCTGATGTAAGCAGAAACACACAGCAGTTAGTAAAATGCGTCCTGCAGGATTGGTTTGACCCATCCTCTACCACTTTTCTTAAAGCATACACTTCAAAAGAACCAGCTGAGTTATGGCTGTGTTCCAACAGGCCCTGGGATCCTTTCCATCTATTACTTTCCTGTACACTTTCTACAGTAGCACTCCAAGAAAAATGTTAATACTGTTGTATGGCGCAAGAACGATCGTAGCAATGCACAGGAAAAGGAAATCACAAAAGCAAGATGTTTGAGCAATTTGACTCTACTGGCTTTAACCTGCCCCGTGTATGATGTAGTGACTAATAATACGTTTGAGTCTCTTTTTTAATAGCTCCCACGGCATACACACAGCAAGAGTTAGTCTTAGTTAACTAGGGTCACACCAGACAAATTCAGCTGATTATATCAGCAAAACGAGGAACTGCATTGTTTTAGTGATTCTCAGTCTTAATATAAATCTCTACAGTACAGCCTGAGAAAACTAAAGTCAGTATTTGGAAATTCAGGATTTGGTAGTGGAAGCCATGTAATACAGCCAATCTCTGTTACTCTATAGCAAACTTAGCGAATAAAATTCGCCATAACACATTTATGTGGCATTAAAAGCAAACTGGCCAGTTTAAAAAGGATGGCTTCGCTTATTTGTCTTCACCAACAGCATAGGTCCTGATGTAGACTGTAATGTCTCAAACACATTGCAGGACATGTAACGTGAGTCAGTTTCCTCTGAGTAGTTCTGTAAAGCGTCATTTTGAAACAGGGACAACTGCCTTTCTCAAAAACAGATGCTCAAGCATAGTAGAAAATTATTGGAAACAGAGCTAAAGCAGAATAACCTTGACAAATAAAGATATCTGCAACTGTGTATTGAAAAGCTTCATTCACCAAGAATTTTCATAACTTTAATGCGAGTTTTTACTTACAATGATGTGGCAGTGACTCTTTCTATTCTTACTCTGAATTTCATGCTTCTCTCTACACTGAATACTTATGGTATAGATGTTGCAGAACTGAGTTATTTCAGTAAATATTGTATCTATTTTAATGGCAGTACCTCAAAAATACCAACTAGCAGGTGCATGTGGGTTTTTTTTTTTTTGCCACAGGCCTCTTAAATAGCTATTTCTCAAGTCTCCATTTAATGCTTGATGATGAAGACAAAATTCCTGCTGTCTGTACTTAAAACTTTAATTTTATTCTCTTAGATCAAAGGCTTGCCTGAGGGTTTTCATCACCCTAAAATAGGTTCCAATTATTCAGTTCATACAGTAGAGAAAACATGGAAAGCCTTGCAAGATTTCAAGGAAGGAAATGCCATCTTCACTTTTCCAAATACTCCAGTGAAATGTGCAGGGGCTCCTCAGAAAATCATGTATTTATCGGAGGCCTACTGGAGGAAAGTAAGTATTCTACACGCTCTGACAGTGACTGTTCCCATGGTTGTAAGGAAGGTTTATTCTAAGGGGTTTGCGTTTGTTTTACAACAAATAAAAACCACAGGAGATAAATGCAACTTGGAATTATTAAATGAAGTGACTGATTGCTTTTTCTGTTATTAATGTGTACTAAATGAAGCTAATTGAATTATGCATAAAGATTTTGGAAATTACTGGAGAAACTTGCAGAATTCAGAATTTCTAAGGAATGAACTGCTTAACCTGCTTCTGCTAAACTACCGACACATGTTCCCAGCCTAACTTACAACTTCAGCTGCACACTAAAATCATGTTGGCTGGACGCTGTCATTCTTGTTGCTTTAAGTAGTTAATACCCGATGCAGCTTGTCCTTCTGCTAATCTGAGAAGTGGTTATTCTCGCTCCTCCTGGCACACGGCCTCAGTGACAGGAGAAGTCTTTGCCAGGCTAGTAAAGCAACCTTAGTGGAAACAGAAGACAGCTTCAGGTGGAAGTGTCAGGCTTCATATATGTTTTAAATTTCATGAGCTGTCTACTGAGTGAGTATCTGAACAATGCATAGAACTGATGGTTTCAGAGTGCTGTGTAATACTAAGCTACTACAAGTGTTTAACCTGCATGCAGCATTGTTCAGCAAGTTGCAGCCACTTCTCACTAGCAATTTGTGTGTGAAGCATCTTCAGTACCTCACTCTAAAGGGATGAGGTATTGTAAGTATCAAGGTACAAGGATGTATCTTGTCTAGCTTCTAACATGCTGTGAAATAGCTGTATCTCAAGAGTTCTAATGGTAACGCTGCATTAAGTATTGAACTGCCCTAGAAGTTCTATCAACTCCCGTAGTGTGGCAGAGTTACCTTGCTTCTGCTATCTTATCAGACTTCATAATTTGATCTTTCTATGCAGACAGGAAAACGACCCAAAGCAAACATCATGTTCAACACTTCACTTGGTGTCATTTTTGGTGTTAAGAAGTATGCCGATGCATTGCTTGAAATAATAAAGGAGAGGAATATTGCTGTTAACTATAAGCATAACCTTGTTGAAGTCCGAGCAGACAAGCAGGAAGCAGTGTTTGAAAACCTGGACAAACCCGGAGTGACTGAAGTTCTTCAGGTTAGTAGTTTTCAGACCTCTAGTTTGTTCCTTTCTCTTTGTATATCCTGTATCCTAACTGCACATTATAACAACGTAGTTTATAATGGAGCAACAGATACTATTTCCTCATTTTAATACCATCCTCAATTTCCAAAGATTCAAAAGCCTGAAACTAAGGTGGAGAGAAAGGAGGAGAGATGGGGAACAAACCATGCCTGGAGTTCTGTACACCTTGTTAATATAGCTTGGGAATGTCTACAGGCATTGTCTCAGGCATATATGGAGGAAAGCAATTGCTGTTATGCCAATTTACATGGAGATTCATGTTAATCAAGAATTGGGAACAGATGCACTTCAAATCTGAGAGCAAAGCTTCACTCCATATACTTGTTTAAAACAAAATCCAAAATTATATATAAAAATCTTCATACTGTTCTTAAATCCTTAATCAGTACAAGTATGTTCTGTTCAATTAACTAGCCATTCAGTGCCTTTTCTTTCTGTTTAGTATGAAATGCTCCATGTCACACCTCCAATGGGGCCACCTGATGTACTCATCAACAGCCCTGTCGCGGATGAAATCGGCTGGGTAGATGTGAATAAGGAAACTCTGCAACATAAGAAGTATCCTAATGTTTTTGGTATTGGAGACTGCACCAACCTTCCAACATCAAAAACTGCTGCTGCTGTAGGTAAAGGTGTATGTGTGCTAGTGTATGTAATGCAAAGTATGGCAGTGACAGTAAACTTTTAAACGAGACATTGTTTAGTTTGTTACTCTTTTGAGGTCTTCATTTTGTTCCAGCTTTCAAAAAGACTTCAGTCTCTCGGGCCAACTAACTAGCTGGTGACTATACTGATGACATTAACCCACAATTCTCATTCCAAATACCTCACAGCTGGACTTGTTCTATTTTCTGTATTCCCAGAATGGTGTAAAATGAACACACTACCCTTGCGTTCTGTCAGAATTCAGTAACAAGACGTTCTGCTCTATCTTAGAAGCTCATGCATATGTGTCAGCTGATAAGTCACTGCTGAAGAATCACATGTTCTGCACTTGTAGCCAGAGGGTCCAATATTATTAAAACACTTCTGCATATGGTCTCATAACTTAAATTTAAAAAAAAAAAAAAAAAGGGTAAATCTGAACATGGAAGGAAAAAAAACACTATATAGTGTATTATTAGTGTAACATGAAGAACTGTTTACTCAGCTATTGCACTAAATGAGTCTGGAACATTTTCCTTGCAGTATTTAAAGTGAAAGGGAACAAACAAAGCTTCAGTGTGCTGGAATCTTAGTGTTTGGGAAGACTAAACAAGTGTAATGTAGCATAGGAGAATAGGCATGGGCTAAAAACATATGGGTCAAGTTCTGTTAAACCTTTGCATGTTGAAAGCAATGAGGCTAAAGCATTATTTAAAACATTAATTTTTTCCCCCTCTCTCATCTGGGACTGTAAAATTCCCAGGCTGATTGGACATAAGTTCAACTACAGCTGAATTGTCCAACATATCCAGCTACTACTGTTTGCTCCAGTAATGACACTAATTGGCTGTCTAAAGCAAAGTCTTACTATACTTCTTTTTTTTTCCCCCTCTTATGTAGCTGCCCAATCTGGAGTGCTTGACAAAACTATTTCCCTGGTAATGAAGAACCAGTTGCCAACTAAAAAGGTACTTACAGATCATAATAGTAATTATAATAACTATGTTAGTAGTATAATAGCACAATTATTCGTGATGTTGTCTTTAGAAACATATATTTAATTCCTTCTGAGTTAAACAAAGTTGAAAGGCTGATTAGGTTGGGTTCTTCAACAGTGCAGGTGGACTTAAAGCTGTTGGCTAGCATAACCCCCATACAGAACATGGTCTTCTGAGGAGTTAAATGGAAGTTTTTGTACTACAGAAGCTCTTAAGCCTATGGCTTTGTTCAAATTCCTTTTTTGAGACCTAGCTTTCATTTTATGCCCAGCTCCTCACTTAATATTTCTGAGTATCAATCCATACTGCTGTGATGCCCTGGAAATTCTTACAACTGTATTTGAGATCCTGCTTATATTTTGTCTCTTAAAGACAGTAGCAGAGCATGAGAGCTAGTGCTGTCACCTATTTTGCTGGTCATAATAATAGCCAGCAATCAACAACATGGGGGTCTTTAGGCAGTTGTTTAGGTTGACTCTAATTCGAACAGTGTTGTTAGGCCAATCTACAATCTGCAACTGAAAAAAAATGACTTAGTTATGATTGCTAACCCGTATCTGGCAGCCTTTTAAACTTGCTAGTATTAACACTATAAATGTAGAAACCTAGAAACTTATTTTGAAATAAGATTGTTAATCATATAGCTTGCAATACTTCATTATTTAGCCTTCAATCAAATTAGTGAGAAGGGCGTATTCTTCATTGCAGTATGATGGATATACTTCCTGCCCGCTCGTAACAGGATATAACAAGGTGATTCTAGCAGAATTTGACTACAATGCTCAGCCTTTGGAGACCTTTCCCATTGACCAAAGTAAGGAGAGGACAACCATGTACCATATGAAAGCTGATATGATGCCCTTCCTCTACTGGAACGCGCTACTCAAGTAAGTATTTTAAGTCAGGGCAGGCATAGCTGCTGTGATTGTTGAGAGCAAAGCCAGGTACCTGTTCTGGCTTACAACTCCTCCTAAGAAGAGAAGTAGTTGTACATTGAACTTTGTCCTGCAAACATAGCAAATGAAGTGTACACTTAGTCATGACTAAGTTCTCAACTTGCTGAGCATTCTGGGTACTTGATAATAATAGGGTTTTGTGCGAGAATAAGATTTAGCTTCACACTCCTAGCACTCATCTCTTAGTATATGGAAGTATCATATGGGAGTAAAACACGCCCCTACAGACTGTGATATAGTATCTATGGATATGGCTTTGATTTGATGAAACAACTTTCTCCCTTTCTAGGGGATACTGGGGAGGACCAGCTCCTATCAGAATGCTGATGCACCTGGGCTTGAAGTAAATGCTGGTTCTCAGCCAAAGCTTTTGGACAGGACTGGCCACATGCTTGATGAGTATGCATACTCCTTCTTGGACAACTCTCTAATAGACTGACTTTTTAAAATCAAATTTTTGTCCCAAATTTACTTTCCACATACTAGGGAGTAAGCCTTACTACATCCTCTCATTGCTCTTCAATGTGAAACAAGGCCTTAAAGTCTGTATGTACACAGAGTTTCAACTCAACTGTGAGCTTGCCTTAAGCTACAGGACACTACCGACACCTTCCATAACAATCAATGCCCTTAAACCTGTTGTGTATGTAAGGCTTGTGTATGACTGTAGCCCAACTTCCCTGAATCAGTGTTTGAATCTAACAAAATAATGAATCTAAACAAATAAATGCTAGTAAAATAGTCAGAATATCTGTTGTTCTCTGATTTTGAAGAGCCTACTCAATCCTCATTTCTTCAGCAAGAATACTTGCTGCCTAACTGTAGATGGATTACAGAAAACAGCTTGGAACTTTTCCAGAGCTATTAATAATCTAAAGCCTCAACATTTTCCTCAGATGTAAATCAAAAGTAGTTGTATTATTCAATTTCTCTCACACTTTTACAATAATTTGTGTCTTTCATAAAAACCTCATATGTGCTTGAAGCATAAAACTTTGTGGTTTATGCATACCTGTGCTGAACAACAATGCAGTGCGTGGATATTGGCACAGCTGTGCCACTTAGCAGTTTTGTTATGGTGTTTCACTATTGTAATTTAAGAACACAGCAACTAGAATTCACAGTAGAGTGGAGATGGTGACAAGACTTAAATCACATGAGGCCACCTATGAGGTTCAAGCACAAATTAAGATGACAGCTGAGGGGGAGATGCTTTTTAATTATGACCATTTATAGCTCAGTTTCAGGGGAAAATTCAGTAAAGCCAAATTGGAGTTGAGTCTTCACAGAGGCTGGAACTTCAGTGGCAGTCAGGTAGACAGCTCAGAGCAAACAGGAGTCCTCTTCAGCCACAAGGATTGGCAGCGACTTATTTCTAAACAGAAAGACATGAATATATTTTTCAAGTTACAGCTTTGTGCTTTTCCAGCACAGCCTTTAAAAGGGTTGCCTTTGAGTTCCCCTTAGAAGCATGAACACGTACCTGCATGTTAAGTAATTCTTCAATCTTATTCTGGATCTGTCCATACACATCATTAAACAGCTCCTCCTTTGATTTTGTTCCATCCAAGTGCACTTAAAATAAGAACATAAAATGAGAGCTATAATAGAATTGTGCTTCTGTAAGCCTGCCAGATCCTACTTTAGAGAGCATGCACCTGCCTTACTGGAAGTGTTCTCCATCCAGCGGTTTCAGTCCTGTCACACACTTAACTAGTATGTATATTCTAGACTTAAAGCTTCTTCTCAGTCTTACAGAAGTGCTCATGTCATTAAAGACTTACCCACATCAACACCAAGATCTTCCATTATCTTCCTGTGCTTTACATACATAGGCCAAACGTGGCCATCAAACAGCCCAGGTGGATCTGGTACAGTGTAATTCCTGGAACTACAAATCAAGACAGTGTTATTCAAGAGTAGTTTAATTACAGTTCAGGCAAATGATATAACACGCACTCCGTTCTTCTACACCCTAGTCTGAATCTGTTGGTTTTGAACTTATTGATAAGTATTATCACCTGCAAGCACAGAGGTGCCAAAAAAAAGGTTGGAATTTGACGGGCTGGTCCAAAGTGTGCAAGATGCAACGATTCCTAAGTGACTGATCTTAGCATTTGTGGATAATCTTCGCCTGAAGCTTCAGCAGAAGTCTGGGTAAAATAGTTGTCTGCTTATTCCTCTAAAACTTAACTGTTTTTCAAGTATAATATTTCCTTTCCATTAAGAACACTGTATGTGTACAGCAATACAGCCAAATGTAAAATCTGACAGTTCGAGACATAGGAGCCATGATTACTGGAAGAACAAAGGGAAAACCCTATTGAAACGTGTGTCTGAACTGAGCATCAGCCTCGTGCACGCAAGAGCTTGGCAGGAAGCTTTGGGGTTTGTGTGGTGGAGGGAGCTACAGTTTTTCAACACTGTAGCTACCTTAATGTTTATCCTATTAAAAAAAATAAAGCTTCAAAGAGAAAGTCTGGAGCTGCTGAAGATGTCATGGGCTAGCAAAGCTACTTGCAAAGGCAAACGTACCTCCTTCTCCTTTTACATTCTTCGTATGGAATAGAAAGAAAGAACCGATGGTGGAATACATCTATCAGTGGCCTGAAAGAGACGTGTGTTGGGTTACAGCTCGGCTGTGGGGTCAGGAGCAAGGAGCAGAAGGGGAAAAGTACATCAGTTCCTCTGTTCAGAGCCAGCTTCAGGCTGGTGGCACCTGAACTCACCGTCAGTCAGTATCAGCGCCTTGGGTATTATGTAAAGATGCACAAATCAGGTAGAAATCATGATAGGTGAAATGACAGCTTGCTTACCTGTAGGTGTACAGCAGGAAGCCCTCGACAATGAGGATGTGGACCGCTTCATCTCTTCCCTCCCTGTCCGGTGAGATCTGGGCATCCAGCGTGTTGTTGATCCCATGAGAGCGCTCAAACTTGACCGGGTCTTTTATCCACGCGTTGATGGTGCTCATCATCGCCTCCATATCCAGCGCGCTGATCACTGGCACAGAGCACAGCCCTCGTCAGCACCCCCCAGCACCAGGCCGGGCAAAAACGGATCACAGCTTGAATTATGGCTTGGATAAGGCCGTAGTAAACCCTTACCATCGTACTGCTTAAACCCATCTTCAACTTCTATTTCATCTTGAGGCTGAAACAGCGACAACAAACCCCGCTCGCTCAGCTCCGCCTAGCCCCGGGCGGGGAAGCCCCGGCCCTCCCGGCTCTGCGCGCAGATAAGGGCGGTGACACCGCGGCGATAGCGCGGCCTCTGCCCTCTATCGCCGCAGCCTCACCTTGAAGAAGTCGTCCTGGTGCACCACGCTGCAGCTGGGCAGCGCCTGCATCAGCCGCCGGGTGAGGGTGGTCTTGCCGCCGTTGGTGACCCTGCGGGGAGCGCGGCATCAGCGCGGCCCCAGCTGCGCCCCGGAGCCACGTGCGCGCGCGGCCGCTGCAGCACGAGGCGGCGCCCCACCCCCCCCCGGCCGCCCCCTCGGCGCTGCGGG